>PVIA01005807.1:0-108520 GCA_004024845.1 Tonatia bakeri
GGGGACCTGGTCTGCAACCCAGGCATGTGCCCTGACTGGGAATCAAACTGGTTACTCTTTGATTGTCAGGCCGGTACTCAACCACTGAGTCACACCAGCCAGGCCTGTAGGGGTGAGTTTTCAGTATTTATTTATGGCTAGGAAATAAAAGCCCATGGACTTGTTTTTGGCTGGGGGGAGGAGCAGGAAGACGGATAGAAGATAAGCACTTGCACATTATTGCCTCTTAGGAGTGCTGTGATTTTAGGTGGTCTCATGTACCACCCTCTGAGACTCCCATTTACAATGATGTGTTACAAGTCAGGCAGGTGCTAGATAGTGTGAAGTTTTGCAGACAATTGTATGGAACTTGGAGGAACCCACTTTTATGTCCTACTATATATTTTAGGACAACTCTCAAGCCGCCTCTGCCTCTGACCTTTTCCAAGCTCATTAATATCAGTTACTCTAAAGAATCATCATATGAAGTTATTTACCAGACATTCTTGAACCCACACCAGGAATCAGTCTTTTTCAAAGGTCACTTCCCAGATTCTAGCATACTTCCTGGCATGTACTAGGTGCTTGATACACTTCTGGAGCTGGAATGAATTTCCTATTCATATCATCTTTGTTTATATGTACTTTTGCTCACTCCAATTCTCCTTCTGCAGGATGCCGTTTTTATTTCAAACTCCACTTAGTTATTCCTGTCTCTCTCTACTTCTCTTTGAAATGAAGAGAGAGAGGTGTGTGTGTGGCGGGGGGAGAGGTAGATAGACAGAGTTCTGGTTTCTTATGAAAAGAGGAACTTGGTCCTGGCGGCCAGAGCCAATTGATTCTTAATTAAATGAAGCATAGAACTGAGCTGAGATGCACTTGTTCTGATTCAAAAGCCACCTTTCCTTCCTGCCCGATGATTGTGTCTCTTTCAGTGTCAGCACAATGTGGGCAGGGAGGAACTCTCTGCTCCGCTCCACTCGGCACAGGGATAAAGGAAGATGTGAGCACAGAACGCTCTGTGATGAGGCAGGAGCCACTTGTTAGAGCAAGGGGAGCATCGACAATAATAGGAGACTGCCCAAACAGAGAGGACGGGATCACAGGCGGCAGTTCTTTTAGCGGCAGAAACTTTCCACTCCCCAAGAAGCAGGAAAGAAGCCAGCAGGGATGATTAAGCCAGTGATCAGGATGAAGAGCAGTCTGAGATACAGTCCATGTGCGGAAATGACTCAGCAGGCTCACCTGTGGCTCTGTGAACCAGCCTGAACAGTTCATCGCCCGGAATCTGCCAGGAGCTGGGGATGTAATTTATCTGTGGCAGTGGACTCTGGTTGCCAGATATCCTGCTTGCACCCACTCACTCATTCATGCTTTCAACAAAAATACATGAGCTCTACATGTTGGACTGCCTGCTAGACGGGGGACTTGTAGGGGATGAAGGTGGTCTCTTTTACCTGGAGGAGCTCCTAACTTAATGGGGGAAAAATGATACATAATACCAGAGTAAAACCTCTATGATTGGTAGCTGTTATTTCCATGTGCTGTGGACCCAGGCAAATGATCATTAGTGATTATTTCATGTAATAACTCTAGGAGGTAAATTCAGTTTTTCTCCCTGCTTTTTAAGTGGAAAGCAATATGTGATCATCATTATCCCCAAGCCAGTGGAAAAGTTCAGTGGTTTGAACCCATGTGGTTAAGGAGGTACCACAGAATACTCTATAAATAGAAGTGATTGGGTCATCTTCTCTGGCAGCATTCAGAAAAATGTTATCAAATAGGTACTTTTTGATTTGGGTCTTCAAGTATAATTAAGAGTTCACCTGATAGGCAAAGATTGACAGGAGGTCATTTTAGCATTTGTAATATGGGAGTAGGAGTGGCCACCAGAAATATTTCTGGATTCTTGGTGAAGCCCAGTTAGATAATAATTTTCATTAAACTGGCTATTTTGATAATCTGATTTAGATTTAATTTGATGGCTTTAGACAATATACAATAGTTTTGGCTTCAGTGTGAGTGTATTTTACTGATTTTTTTCTTATTGAGGTATAATTGATGTATAATATTAGATATTTGTGTACAGTGTGAAGTGATTACCACAAAAAGTCTGGTTAACATCTATCAGCATACATACTTACAATTTTTTTTTCTTGTGATGAGAACTCTTAAGGTCAACTCTAAATTATTAACTGTAGTCAACATGCTGTATATTTTATCCCCAGGACTTATTTCTTTTATAACTGGAAGTTTGTACCTTTTGACCCCCTTCACCCATTTCATCCATTCAGGATGAATTTGTGAAGGGATATGGGGTCAATTCACAGGCAAAGGTGTAGGATTTAGAGCAAGAGCAGAAAAGCCATAGCGGATGACTTTGATCAATGATTTGGAACATAAGGAACCAAAAACAACCATGCAGAACAACAAGAAGAAAGAAGAATAAAAAAAAAGCAAGGGTAGTATAAGCAGCTTCTGGGATAACTTTAAGCATTCAACATTTGTGCCATAGTGGTGCCAGAAGGAAAAAATGAAAGAACAAGAAATTGGAAATCATTTGAAAAAATAATGAAAGAAAATTTCCCTAATTTGGTGAAGGAAATAGATATGCAAGTCCAGAAAGCACAGAGAATCCCAAACGAGATGAATGAAAAGGGGCCCACTCCAAGACACATCATAATTAAAGTGCCAAAGATTCAAGATAGAGAATCTTAAAAGCAGTAAGAGGAAAGCAGTTAGTTACCTACAAGGGCATTCTCATAAGACTATGGGCTGATTTCTCAAAAGAAGCTTTGCAGGCTAGAAGGGATTGACAAGAAATATCCAAAGTCATGAAAAGTGGGGGCCTACAGCCAAGATTGCTCTATCCTGCAAAGCTATCTATCATTTATTTTTAAATATTTTTTCTAATTTATATATTTTATTATTTTTTTGCATTTTATCTTTGTTGTGTTTTTTTCCATTACCACTTAGTCCCCTTATGCCCTCCTCCCCCACAGCAATCCCTACACTGTTGTCCATGAGTCCTTTTTCATTTTTCAAACTATCATTTAGAATTGAAGGGCAGATGAAGAGCTTCCCAGACAAGAAAAAACTAAAGGAGTTCATCATCATCAAACCATTATTGTATGAAGCGTTAAAGGGACTTATTCAAGAAAAAGAAGGTCAAAACTATGAACAGTAAAGTGGCAATAAATACGTATCTATCAACAACTGAATCCAAAAGACAAACTAAGCAAACAAGAAGAACAGACAGAATCATGGATACAGAGAGTATCTTTATGGTTGTCAGATGAGAGGGGGTAAGGAGGAGTAGCCATGGGGATGTAAAGTGCAGTACAGGAAATTGAGTGGCCAAAGAACTTATACACATGACCCATGGACATGAACAATGGTATGGGGATTGCCTGAGGGAGTGGGGGTTGCTTGGTGGAGGGGGACAAAGAGGGAAAAACTGGGACAACTCTAATACCGTAATGAATAAAAAATAATAAAAAAGACTATTCTCTTTTAGAAAATAGCAAAGTTTTACACTTTCCTTTTATACCACTTTGCCTTTCCAAATACTTCTCCATTTGTGCTTTTTTCTATTTTATCCCTCACACCCCCAATGGATGATAACTAAATGTGAATAAATGCAAAGGTCCTCTGAACACAAACTGGCACTCTTGTCACAGTGTGCATTTATAAATAGAAAGAGCAGATGCAAACACCCAATGAATAGAATCCACTTCTCTCCACCAATGGTTAAGAATGGCTGAAACAGGGCTATTCAGGGTCACCATGTCAGCCCACCAGGGGCTGTTGGGACCTGGTTGTTCTTCAGTTCTCAGTTTTTATCACAGTGATCAGGTCATCTGCCTTTTGTCATTTGTTCTTATCAGACACACCACTGCAGACCACACTGGAAGCAGGCAACTCCACATCCCTGGGAGTGTCACCCGCTTGTCCCTTGCCATGTAAGTTGAAGCTTCTTCTTCTTTTTTTCTTGTGTGGCATGATTAGCCCTGAGCCAGAATGTGAGAACAGAGCACTGAGGAATGTGGGAAAAAGGGCCAAGTTTTTGTCTCTATCCAGAGAAGAATCATTTGTCTATGTTTTCTGCAATTATTCATAATTCTTAGCTATGAGGTCTTGATCTGTTTAGGGACAGAACACAGATAGCTATAATCTATATCTAAATGTAAATCTAGCTTCTCATAAACTATGAGGATTTGGCAGCCACCATGGTAATCGAATCAGAATTAGCATTTTAGTGTTTGATAAAAATATTCTCTGGCTCAATGATTTCCTCTCTAGTCCAGCAGATCGTATTAGTGCTTGACACTAATCAGGCAGTTTTTCAGCTTGAAAAGAATCTTAAAGATGGCCTACTCCAATCTCTTTTTAGTTTCCCCCGAATGTGCCTCAGTTTACTCTTGTGCCCCTCTTCCCCTCAGGGGTGGCCAAGTTTCACTGGGCAGAGACGATGTGACCCTTGGTCCTGAACCTGTGGAGGAATTTGGTATTCAGTGGAAGGTGTTCCCTTCATCCTGCGTATAGAGGTGATACTTTTCTGCGACCTTCAAAAAGGATTCTAAATACAAGGTGTCCTTCTGTGAGTCAGGGACAGAGAGTGTGGGCAAAGGCAGAATGGAAACGGATTGGGAAGTGGACCCAGAGCCCTGACCTTGTGTAGCTCCCTACTTAGTTTGAGTGTGGTGTCATTGCTTGAATGACCTAGAGATGCAGAAATTCTCCTTTGTTCTGGGGCTGAGACCACAAGGAGAGTTTTTATTGTAATTCTCCTCTTCAGGCAATAATGAAAATGAAATATTAAGAGCTTTTCATTACAGGCCTTAGGGAAATACGCAAATATGTTACAACTTTCTAAAATATGTCCTGATTAAATATCTCATTTCTTCACTTCCATAATCGGGAGATAATAGACCAACTGATTGTGCTAAATGGATTCCAGCAAGCCTCACTATCTTGTTCTGTCAAGGGGAATACTTATTTCTCCATTGTGTCATCTTTGTCTACAAAGGATAACTCATTCCTGCTATTCAAAGTAATTTTTTTTAAGGAGAGAAAATGATCTAATAATCAAAGCTCTCTTTCTGATTTATAAATGAATGTCTACATATGTGTATATAGATACAGATTATGTTGAAAGTGTATTTTTTTTTTTGGTTAGGGAGATTAAGGCACTTTTTTGTGCCTTAATCCTTCATAATGATTTTCTTGCTTTCGTCTGTTTTTGTATTTGGGAGGGGTAAAGGTTTATAGTAATCATGTGAATATTTATGAGCAGAAGTAAGTAAACATTATAAAAAAGTTAGCACTAATTCCTGATTTACTAATGTGATGTTGTGATTTGTCTTAAACTCCCAAATACTTCCTATCCCAAATCTCTGAGGAGAAGAGTTCAGTTAAATTAGACAAATAAGGACGGAGCACCAAACTGTGCTGAGATCTGGGTATAAGGATTAACAAGTGTGGACGCTCAGTGTCAAGTTGCAAGACTATTATTCTTGTTTGCTTGTACATCTTGTTTCATGTACTATAAGTCAAAATATAGACGAAGTTTTGGAACTGGAAAAGTTATCCTTATTTGCAATAAGCAGGGAAGATCTTTCAGAATAGCCTGGATGGGGTTTTGAAGGCTCTCCATCCAGGGTTTTGAAGTTTACCAGGCAGCGACTGTGAAGGCGGTTGTCACTCCAGATTTGGGAACAGCATATGCAAAGAAAGGAAAGATTTAAAAAAATTTCATCACATTTAAGGGCAACTAGAAGTACTTTCAGATTGCTGGAGCATGAAGGTGCATGAGGGTGAAAAGATCAATATGGCTTAGGTTATGTAAATCCTTGAAGACCAGTCAAGGAACTTGACCTTTATCTTGTAAGAAATGGGGAACCAATGAAGGGGAGCAAGGGGAAAAAAAAGGCAACTAGTCACTCCCAAGACCTTCATTTCCCTCCTGTCCAGAGCTTTGCTACTTAGTCACAGGAACACAGGTGATCGTACCTCAGAGGATGTCTGCCAGTATTCATTAAGACCAATGCTTAATCTCAACTGACAACATCAATGTCAAAATCAGAGCTTGGAGCTGGCAGTATTTCAGCAGAGGAGTCTTTGGAGCTTCCACGAACCGGTTCAATAAACAGTCTCACTGTGAAACATAGAGCTTGGTATTTAGAAGGTTTTAGCTGGCAGAGTCACCCAGTCCTAGCGTCTGTCCACTGACTAATTCCACTGTGAAATGTTGAAACACAGCTCTTAGCTCTAAGAAAGCATGTAGGCTTCTATTTGCATGCAAATCTCTGCCATTCATCTGTGAACTACAGCAGGTAATGGCTCTGCCAGATGGAAACATTGGGGGTAGGGCCGTCCTCCTTGCGAAAGGCCACAGGTATCCACATGTGCTGCGGTGTGGCTCTTTCTTACTTCCCACATCTCTCCCTGGGGAATAATCACTGTAATAATGGGTGTCATGGAAAGGAAATGCCATTCCACCCTGTCGTCAGCTAGTGAACAAAATGCTGCTAATCAGTGAAATAAAGAGCTAATGTAATATTTGGTGTAATTAGTCAATGGAGTCATAGATATTGAGAAGGGTAACAGGGGACACAGTAAACTGACAGACCAAGAAAACTCCCTAGGACTTTGAAAGGGTACGGAGTGCTTGCGCCTTTCCAAGGGAAACCATTGAGGTCTCAGCCCCTGTAGTGATCAGGGGTGTGTCTCCGGCACCAGGATGCTTGGGTTTCAGTTATAACCCCAGCTCTTACTAGCCAGGAGACTCTAAGTGAGAAACCTATACTTCCTAAGTGTCAACTTTTTCATCTGTAAAGTAGTAGATGATTGAACTTAATCTTCTCATGATCCTATGAGGTAGGTCTGAATTAAGTAGCTAAACAAATAGCCCAGTACATAGTAAAGCCATAGTTGCTAGTTAAATTAAGTTTATTTATCCACGTAGTAGCTATTGCTGCTCTGTGTATGTGATTGACCGATCTGATTTCTCCGGCACAAAGGAAGCTCCTAAGGACAGAAGCCACATTTTCTCTCCTTATTGCCAGCTCTTTGCTCGGCAGTCCAACACTTGGCAGGTGTTGAACAAACAGCTGATAAATGCACACCTTTTTTAACTTTTAGTAGTATTTGTGGTGTTGTGTTATTTCTCTTTCTCCTTCGTATCTCCTTCTCTTCTATTATCATCTTCATCATCGTCATCACCATCGTCACCATTGTTGTCACCTTTTATCCTATTTCCAGTGACAAAGAGAAGAAATTTGTCCCAGCAGGGTTCACGTAGATGATGTGGAAAGCAACACTGCAGAAGATCATGTTCTTTAGGGATACTTGCTGGCTTGTGGATTGTTGATATTTTTTATTGAACCTCCAGACCTACTTCTTACCCTTTCCCAGTGCTACTCTATGGTGTAATTTTTCTGGACTTGATCTAGCTATTTTGTCCCTTTATGCCATCTGTGTCCAGATCTCTGCTATGTTGTTGTTACTTATACGCTGCTTAGGCCACCCTGAGGGGTGGCATCACTCCCCCCACCCCTGCTCCTTTGCCCTTGACCCTGATGTTGCTGGGATATTTAGTCTTTTACCTGTTACCCTGGAAGTCCTGTCTCTAATCTCTAGTACCCACCTCTCTCTCTGGTGGATTAGAAATCACTACTCCAAGTTTGTGTGTTGCTATTTCTTGGGGGAGAAAAATCCAGGACCCCTTCAGATTCAGTTCTTTCCTTTCTACCACCTGGGTACCTCCTCCCCAGAGCGCACCTTGCAGGTGGGTGAGAGTGAGCTCAGGTACAGTGACCCATAGCTTGGCATCACTTTTTCTCCAATACTCGCTCTGGGAACGAAGCCAGAGCCTTTCTTTTTTAATTTTTGGTTATTTTTTCTCTTGCTCCCCTCACTGCCTACTGGCTACTTTGAGGTTCTCCTAGTTCAGCAAATGTCTTATATTCCAGACTACTAACTGACATGGAAAAACTTCAGCCTCTTTCCCAGGGGGCTCCTGGGCTCAGGCCTAAGGCAAAACTGTGGCCAGCTTTTTCTCTAGGTGTCCCTGAAAATTTGGGATCACTACGTGGAGGCTAGGGTAGATTTCTGTGGTCGACACAACTCTTCCGCGTTTCCTCAGGGTTGTTTCCAAGCGAGGCACCCTATTGTTCAGCTAGTTAGACCTTTGAAATTCATAATGGCATCTCATATTTGTTGCTTTGAGATGCTTTTTAAAAAACTTTTTTCTTTCTTTTTATTATTTTTTCAAGTAAAATTTGCACTCAATATTATTTTGTATTAGTTTCAGGTATATAGCATAGTGGTTAGACAGTCATATACCTTGCAGTGTCCCCCTGAAGTTTCCTGGCACCATAAGTAGTTATTACAATATTACTGACTATATTTCCTTTGCTGTACCTCATACATCTCCATGAGTGTTTTGTAACTACCAATATGTGCTTCTCAATCCCTTCACCTTTTTCATCCAGTCTTCCAACCCCCTCCTCTCTGACAACCATCAGTCTGTTCCCTGTATCTATGAATCTGTTTCTGTTTTGTTTGTTAATTTCTTTTATTCTTTAGATTCCACATGTAATTGAAACCATATGGTATTTGTCTTTCTCTGACTGGCTTATTGCACTTAGCATAATACCCTTTAGGTCCCTCCATGCTGTCACTAATGGTAAGATTTTATTTGTTTTTATGGCTGAATAGCATTCCATTGTGTAAATGGATCACAGCTATTTAATGCACTCCTCTACTGATGGGCATTTGGGTTGTTTCTATAGCTTGGTCATTGTAAATAATGCTGCAGTGAACACGGGTGCATATATGCTTCTACTTTCACCTTATTTATTCCTTAAGTAGGACAAAGAAGGACTCTGAAGCTAGGAGCATCTAAGTGGCAAGATCCGTTATGGATAATTAGACTTTCAGTGTCAGAAATTCTGGATTCAAAGCCTTGCTTCTACTCCAAACTGCCTATCAGGTAGGATCTAAATGGGATTCTAGGACTCATTTAAAAATTCAACTTTTTTGTCCTGGCTAGTGTAGCTCAGTGGTTGCTGGCTTGCAAATCAAAGGGTCGCCAGTTGGATATCCAGTCAGGGCACATGCCTGGGTTGCAGGCCAGGCTGTCAGTGGGGGTCGTGTAAGAGGCAAACACACATTGATGTTTCTCCCCCTTTCTGTCTCTCCCCCTTCTCCTCTCTAAAAATAAATAAATAAAATCTTAAAAAAATAAAAATTCAACTTTTTTTTAAACCATTGGGTCAGGGAAGACTTGCTCAACTAATGTATTACCAGCTACAAACAGTTTTCATTGTGTGTTGGATAAGAGAGAGACTTACTCATACACCTCAAACAAGATGTGCTTGTTATTTATAAAGAAATACATAAAAAGGAAATCCGAAACTTTTGAATACACTGTCTTATGAAGGAAACACAGCTTGTGAACCCCCAAAATATACTCAGAGATGTCCACAAGTTCATTTGAAAACATGTTCACTTAAGAAAACTGGAATTTTAGTCTGTGAAAATGTATCTGGAGACTCATTTTTGCAAGAGAAAGTTTCCGCTTTAAAGGTAGTAAATTTTGTTTTTAGATTATCAGCAAAATGAAAATGTAAAAATGAAAGAGGAGTCTCAGAGACAGTATGGGTTCCTAAATATACATTCTTGGGTCACAGTTTGAGAAATGTCATCATAAAAATACTCTACTGATACAAGAGCAAATCACCCATGGGAGGAGGCAGAGGGGAGGTGATGTTCCATTGAGTCTCTTAAGGGTGAAGAGAGAGAGAGTGAAGGGGGTAAATATGGTGGGACAAGGGAACAGCAGTCACTCATAACAGCAGCCATTTCTTGAGAGCATGGGATGCCGTGGCCAGAACTCATCTGCATGTCCACATTATAGGACAAGGCACGTTCTAGGAAGTGTGGGCAGTGCTGTACGGCTGGACTCGAGTGTGTGTCATCGGGGAAATGACTGAAGAGGAGGCTGACTTAAGAGATGAGGTTTGAAGGACGCTGACCTAGGCTAGTCCTAACTCCTTAATGTACATTCGTAATACTGGAGACTTGGGTTAGGTGTGATATGCTTGAGACAAAGGACAGGCAAGGTTTGAAACATGGAAGAGATCAATTAAGAGTCAATGACAATTATTGACCCATATCTGTTACACAAATCAGTTTCTTGTGAGTACCTGTCTCTAGCACCATGTTGCTGTTATCTTTTCTGAAGAAAGTGTTTTTTCAATACAGTCTTACTTTAACAATTTTCATAAAATCACATAGATGTTCAAAGTTGTATTTTATGGTTAATAAATTTGAAACTGTTGGTACTTTCAATGATAAAAAAAGAATGAATGACAAAAAAGATATGAATTCCCAAAACTATCATACACATTCTGGAATTTGCCAAAGCCCATATATATCAACTGAAAAAGATTCTGGAAGGTAAAACCTACCAGATATATTAAAGGAACTTACTAAACTTAAAGGGAACAAAAGATATCGTGTGCCACCATCATGCACTCTTTGGAACACACCGAACTTACACATTAGTTGTACTTGATGGCACAAACCTCTGCTTACAAACTACTCCTTCCGAATGTCTCAATAACCCGTTCCCTCTCATCTAATGCACCAGGGAAAACCTACTGGCTGTACCATCAGAATGGCTTTTGAGCCTGTGGGCTTGGATCTATCCCGCCTGTCATCATCACCATCATCTTTTCTTGATTCAAGAAAAATGGACTCACTATTTCCACACAACAATGCTGGCTGGTGCACTGATACAGACGGATTCCTAGAACACCCACCTAACAAGGAAAGCCTGTACTACAAGGGGCCCACCCTCCAAAAGATAATTCATGTTATTTTTTTAAAATTTTATTTTAATGATTGTTCAAGTACAGTTTTCTCCCCTTTACTCCCAATCAAGCCCAATTCCGGTTATTTTTGGTAGCACCTCATATAGCTGTGTGAAAAATCAGATATCGTCATATATGTAGCAGTATACCAAAGTGTTTAAGAATTTCTAGGAGACTTAAATGTAAAAATTTTCTTCAGTGACTTATTAGGGATTTTGCTGAGAATTTGAGAAAAAGATGAATTATTTTATTACCATTTTAGAACCTCTTGGACAATTTTGAACCATGGTGGTGTGAGAATTATTTTCAAAGGCATTAGAGTCAAGAAGAAGCAGAAAGGATTTTTTTCCTAGTGATAAACTTTTTGAACCATTATCCAGTTAATTTAAAATACTTTAAAAAATGATCCACTTACTATTCTCCTTGTATGAATATTCTGCTAATATCTAATAGAAATGTCAAGGAACATTTTTTCCTGATCTAAAGCTTAAGCTTTCTTTTTCTTAATCTCACCCCATTACTCTTCCTCACATCTTGTTCATGTTAAATATTCACTCTCCATTCTCATCCTTGCACACTTTACCTGTGTTTCTAGAATTGGTGAACTGGATTAAATTCTCCTGTCTGTCTCTTGGCTTTGCCCCTGTTTTCCCCTCTTATTTTTCTTGGGACTTCCTTAAGTTTAACTCCAAAGTCCAGGAGCTAAAGTGCTCAGTTCTGAGTCCACAACCCACCTCCGAGCTGGGGTGCATCATGCTTCAGATCACGTGTAGCCAAGGTTTGCCGCACTGGCTGGTCACGCCAGCATGGTGCCTGATGCTTTTTGCACATGCTCTTACTTTACCCATAGCAGTCCTGTGAGGTGGTTGGCCTATTCTCATTTTACAGGTGAAACACGGAGTCAAGTAGAAGACCTGGATTTGGACCTCAGATCTGAGCCTTCTTAGTCATGCCCTACTGACTCCAAATCCAGGACTCCTTCTACCCCGCTGTGTAGCACTAAGCCAGAGTTCTCTTTGGCAGCCATTTCACACTATGAGTTCTAATTTACGTTTCACTTTATCCCCCCTCCCCCAGCTGTATTGACATATACTTGACTTATAACATTGTGTAAGTTTAGGGTGTACTAAGTGTTGATTGGACAGACTTATATATTGCAAAAATGATACCAACTCCATCATATTACATAATTAACATTTCCTTTTTGTGGTGAGAATGTCTAAGGTCTACTCTCTTAGCAACTTCCAAGATTATAAAACAGTATGATTAACTATAATTACTAAACTGTACATTAGATCCCCAGAACTTAATTCATTTTGTAGCTGGAAGTTTGTACTCTTTGACTAACGTCTCCCTTTCCCCCTATCCCCAGTGTCTGGTAACTAGTCTGGTCTCTGTTTCTATGAGTTCAGTTGTTTTAGGTTATATATATGTGAAATCATACTTATTTGTCTTTGACTTATTTCACTTAGCAACATGTACTCAGGGTTCACCCATGTTGGTATGCATGGGGGGATCTATATAATATCTTCTTTATCCAGGCGTACAAAAATATAAACAATATGATTAAAAAATGGGCAAAAGAACTGAATTGACATTTTTCTAGAGCAGACATATGAAGGGCCAGCAGGGACGTGAAAAGGTGCTAAACAGGGAAATGCAAATCAAAACTACAATGATGTATCACCTCATACTTGTAAGAATGGCTGTCATCGTGAAGACAGAAGCATTGGTGAGGGTGCAGAGAAAAGGGAACTCTTGTGCACTGTTGATGGGAATGTTAACTGGTGCAGTCACTGTGGGAAACAAAACAAAATTAAAAACACAACTACCATATGATCCTGCAGTCCCATTTCTGGGTATAGATCCAAAGGAAATGAAAATAGGATCTTAAAGAAATGTCTGCACGCTCACGTTTATTGCAGGATTATTCACAATAGCCAAGATATGGAAACAGCCTATGTGCCTGTCAGTGGCTGACTTTTCACTTTAACTCCTGGGTTCCTTTTAGAAATATGCTGTTGAAGCCTCTCAGTAGATGATATAAAATTAACATTTTTCTCCATTACCTTCCTTCTCCGTACAACCTGCCCTCCACCCCGCATTCCTGCTCTCAACTCTCAAATTTTCACATTGCATTTCATTTTTATCTACATATCTCACCTCTTCGGGTTTCTTTTGATAATTTAGCAGTCTTTATCAGTGTTTGCAATGCCTTCCCATTTATTACCGTTTGTGGATTTCATTAACAAGCTATTTGCTCCCTCCTCAGGTTATTAATGAAGATACTAAATGAAACTCAATCCATCAAGCCCTGTGCCTCCCCACTAGCAAACTAGGTACTCAGAGGTTATGATTATTTCTTGCTCCTGACTCTTGAGCCAGTTCCCAAACCAACTGAGAGTACTCACAGCCAAGCCAATTTCAATTAATTGTGCAAGGAGAATTTCATGAGCTAAAGCAGCACCTGCTTCTCTAAAACTCAGATGGATCGCTTGCATTCACATAACCTACTAAAATCAAAGTTGTGTCCAAGTAGCAATTATGGGACATTCCTCTGGTGATAGTTAATGTTACTTTTTGAATTTTTATTTACCTCATAGTTTCTGTGACCAGGAACTGTTGCTTAAATGTTTCTATTCGTCAGTTCTGTGTTTGGAAATCAGTATGAATATATATGTTCTGGTCTCCATAATTTAGAAGATTGCTTGTTTTAATTTTGTTTCTCTTTCTATAGCAGCTGATAATTCCCCTGCATAAAGTTATAAACAAATGCTAAAAACAAATCTTATGAGCAGCAGTGAGTAGTAAAAAAAAAATATACAGGCTTTGGAGGCAGTGGGCTTAAGTTCAACTCTCTGCTCCATGACTTCCTAGTTGTATGACTTTGGACAAATAAGAACTTCTGCGTGTCCACACAAACCTCTAAATAATGTCACAGTGTAATAAAACTTATGAGAATAACAACATTAATAGCAATTCCTATCTTACTGTCTTTCAAGATTTTCATGAGGATTAGAATTGATGAAATGTAATAAGTACGTAATAAAAACGTTGCCATTGTTGAATTAGATTTTTTTCTTCATTAACAAAGGCTTCTGGACTTACTCATGTATTCATATACTCATGTTCCATAAATTAGTTTAAAAAATAGTCAAAAGTCCAATAAGAAAAAATAAGAAAGTCTAGTATGAAAAAAGTGATCAACCTCACTAGAAATTAATGAATTTCAAATGTAAAAAAATGAGATTGGATTTCACACCCACCAGACTTACACAAATTTCATCGGCCAGGACTTATCAAACTGAAAAGGTGTATGGAATCAAGAGCTCAGACACTGTGAAAAGGTAAAAAACCATCACTTTTCTAGGCATTTTTAACTGTTCCCTAAAGTTGAATATCAGTGTGGCCTTCGCAACTTCCCATACCGCTAGGGTATCTCAGATTGTGTGAGAAGTTCATTGTGCAGGATCTTCATGGCGGTACTGGTTCCAACTGTAAGGAGGTAGAAGTAATATTCATTACTGGGATTCTGTTACGAGTTAGGAGTTAATAAGGCTGCATATGTTAGAGAACCAACTACCATCCCTTAACCAAAGAGGAATTCTGCTTTTCCCACTTAATATGAACTCCAGAGATAGGACTACTTATAGGTGCTACAGTAGCTCTGCACAAGCTTCTAGATCTCCTACTTGGCCATATCTAGCGTGTAGCTCTTTTCCTTTTGGTTACCAAATGGCTGCATTGCCACCATGAGTTACATCCTCATTCCAGGCAGGAAAAGACTGGAGAAGAAAGAGACGAAGAGGAGGCGGCAGCTGAGGCATCAGGAGTTTTCTCAAGCAATCCCAAGCAGAATTGGCTTAATATCTCATCAGTCCAGAACTGAGTCGTAGAGCTAAACCTAGGTGCAAGAGGCCTGGAAAATAATTGTCTACTTTTGTGTACAATATTGAAAAAAATTATGTTTCTTTTAGTAAGGAAAAGGGCGAGGCACAGTATTGGGTAGGCAATCTGCAGTGTTTGCCTTCTCTTTTTAGAAGTTAAAAACAAAAGAATTTTATCTAGATGGATAAATCTGGATAAATCTCAGAAGCACAATCTGAGTGAAAACTCTAAGGAGCAAAACAATATCCATGATATGATACAGTTTTATAATTAAAAAAAAAGCCCCACACAAAGTAATACTATCTATTGTTTATGGATACGTCCTTAAGTAGTGAAAAATGAGAAAACATGTCTGGGAAAGCTATTCTACTTTGGAGAGTAAGAGAGGGAAATAAATCTGGGCAGGAGGCAAAAGGGGGTTTCAATTGTTTCTTTAATGTGTGATTTCTAAGCAAAAGTTCTGAAGTGAAAAAAATGATTATAAACATCTTTTATGAAGTGATACATCTCAGAGTTTGCTTCTCAGTTATCTGAATGGGGTCCCATCTTCTAGGTGCCGAGTTGCAATGCTTTTCTGCTTTCAGAATCTCTTTTATTCCGAACTTCTTAAATATGAAAGAGTCGACCCTGAGGTGACAATATAATTAAATTGATGTAATCATTTCCCAAGAATGAGATTTCTCATTTAAAATCCATAATAAATATTTTGAAGAGAAAAAAAATAAGAAAACATAAATACGGATTTGCTTTTAGCGGTCTATTAGAATATTTAATTTTGAGTAAGAATGAAATAGTTTCTTATGTTATCCAGTGCTGTCTGAACTCTGAGGTTCTTGGGGAGGAAATTACAAAGATGAGACTAAATGGCATTTGATACAAGAGCACAATTGGAGTGTTTTTAGTAATATTATGTTGTGTTATAAAACCGTTATGAAAATATATTGTTACAGAAGCGATAAAGTCTGTAAAATTCTTTTCTAATTCCTAAATCAAGTTCAAAGCTTAAAATATTTACTGGCAGCAATATTGAGATAATAAAGATGAATGGAACCGATAAGAACATTTATTTATGCTGCGAATAACCCTTATAATTTTCACTATTTGTTTATACATTTACCCAATAAACTTTTATTAAATAGCCTTTATATGTGAGGCCTTTGCCAGGTACTGGGAGTTCAGATTTTATACAATTATAGTCCCAGCATTTAAGGAGCTAATGGAAACATAGACATGTAAAAAAAAAAAAAAGCCCAAACAAATAAACCAAAAACAAAAATATAAAAAAAGTGTTATTGATAGTCAGAGGCCTATGATTGCCTTTGGATGGGGGAATATAAAGACTTCACTTTTTTATTTTTAGTTTTTTAAAATATGTTATTTATTTTTAGAGAGGGGAAGGGAGGAAGAGAGGGAGAGAAACATATGTTGGTTACCTCGCCCCCAACCCTGGGGCAGGTGGGGGCAGTGCACCCCGCTGACCTGCATCCCAGGCATGTGTCCGGAACGCCGGGCTCAGGGTACTAAGCCGTGCCAGCCTGGGCTGCAGAGACTTGATTTAATGACTGAGCCAGTCCAGATCCCAGACGGAAGTGGATCACATACCCCAAATAGGATAATTTGAGGTCAGCTGAATAAGCAACCACTCCCAAAGTGTGATCGGGTAATAGAGCAAGTATAAGACGTCGTGGGTCTGTACCACCCCCTACCTAGCTCAGAGTGAGCAGGGGGAAGAAATGGTCAATCTCTTCCCACCTGGGACTTCTGGCCACGGCTCCCCATTGGCTGAATGCAACTGGAAGTCATGGGTCCCGATTGCTCACAGGTGTTGCGGTGTGCAGTGACCTTTTTGGGACAGAGAATGGTGGGGAGGAGTGTAGAATGGACCAGAGGGCACATACAGTACCTGGCAGTCTCGTCTTCCTTGGACTTAGGGGAACAAAAGCAGCTCACGGAGAAAACTACTTGGCTGTTGAGGACAGAGGGCAAGGGTGGGCCACTCACAGGGGACAGTGAGCAAAGGTGCAGAGGAATGAAAGAGAAACTTCTGTTTGGGGGTTTAACATGACTGGGATTCAGGGAGGGCGTTAGTTAGTGTACTGAGGGCGTGTCAGTGATGTTAGGACAATTGCTCTCTGCCTTCTTGGGTGAGTAGAGACGTCAAAGCAAAATGGTCAGATTCCTTGAGTAATTAAAAAATTTATAGACTCTCAGACTAATCTTTTAAAATGTCTCAAATATAATGCATGAAGTTAAAAGGAAACAATTATGTTGAAATACTGTTATAATACTACTTAAAAATTGTGATGTAGTAAAATATGAGCTTCTTTACCAGTTCATGAGTTTCTTTTTGTGGTAGGTCTATTTATAATCTCAGTGTGATAATGTAATGATAAGCATAGATAATATATCAAGATAACAGTTATAATGTTAAGTGACAGTTTCTACTAGTGACAAAGTAAAAGTTGAAGGAAATGCTGAGACTCACTCAGAAGATAATGCAAATGGAGATGTCGTTTTTGCCATTCAGGTCTGGAACTAATTATAGTCCATGGACCTCACGTTAAAAACTCCTGTTTTGAAGTTTTTTACAATATTTTTATTTGCAATGTTTTTAAACACATCTAGTGAATTTTACAGTCATTGAACTCACCAAACATAGCATGCATGCGTATCTTCTGCCAAACGTTATGCGAAGGAGATACATAGTGAGGGATTTTTTTTAACACTTTAAGATCTTAAGTTTTGAGACACCATTGGATGGACCTGGAGTGTATTGTGCTAAGTGAAATAAGCCACTCAGAGACAGAGAAATACCATGTGATTTCACCCCTAGGTGGAATCTAATGAACAAAATAAGCTAATCAACAAAATAGAAACAGACTCATAGGTACAGAGAACAGACTGACAGCTGTAGGAGGGGAGGGTGGTTGGGGGCAGGGTGAAAAAGGTATTAAGGAATTAAGAAAAAAAAAGAAAGAGAAACCTCTTATACACAGACAACAGTATGGTGGTTACCAGAGGGAAAGGGGGTATAGGAGGTAGAAGAGGGTAAAGGAGGGGGATAAATGGTGATGGAAGGAGACTTGACATGAGGTGGTGAATGTGCAATATACAGATGATGTATTATAGAATTGTACACCTGACACCTATATAATTTTATTAACCAATGCCAACCCAATAAATTCAATAAATATAAAAAAAAGGATTGTGTAGAAAAATTCAATTATCCCCAAATGGCTAACTAAAAGTTTCATCTACTACTTCATGGAGATAATTCATAAAACAGTGATATTCATGGAATACTATACTGAGTTTAATGTAATAAAAAAAGTCTACAGACTACTAAATTGCTGCAATGGAAAAATGTAACCTCTTTTCATGACAGCGCTTTAGCCAATTACAGTCATTGTTAATTCTTACAGTTGAACGTATGTCATGCCTCGTTTCCGGGAATAGGCTGCAAGGATATTATCTTCCATTAAATGTTGCTACAGATGTACTACTTTTAAAATTTTTCTGTTGAAGTAAAATGTAAATAAAGACGAGCACACTTAACACGAATATCTGGCTCTACAAATTTTCACAGACTGAGCATATCCATGTAAGTAGCTCCCTGATTAAGAGACAGAATATGGCCCTGGCTGGTGTAGCTCAGTGGGTTGAGCGCGGGCTGCGAACCAGGCATCGCAGGTTCGATTCCCAGTCAGGGCACATGCCTCCCAGCAACCGCACATTGATGTTTCTCTCTCTCTCTGTCTCCCTCCCTTCCCTCTCTAAAAATACATAAAAAAATCTTAAAAAAAAAGAGAGAGACAGAATATGGAAGGACCCCACGAGCTTCCTCCCAGATAGTATGCTTTACCCAGCATCCATGACGTTCAATAACATACAATCATTTGACCTATTTTTGACTTTATGTCAGCGGAATCACACGACCTGAACTCTTATGCCAAGTTTCTTTCACTCAACATAATGCTTGTGTGATCCTTCTGTGTTCCTTGCTGCATACAGTTGAACATTACTGATCCTCAGAGCTGCTGAAATTTCATCGCGTGAATGTACCACAATTCACCTGTTCATGTGACACCATCTTAAATATATCACCACCAGTCATCCCTCTTTTTAGTGCAGTTGCTTTTCTTAGCTTTCAAGTTCTTCAGTATCTTTTGAACTAGAGATACTCAGAAGGGACTAAGGCATAAACAGAAGAAAATGAGTCTCCCAGGATAGGGGCACCTGCCTCATTTTATAACTGAGTGTGACTCCTGAGTCACTGAACCTCCCTTGGCTTGTCATTGTGGGGTTTCTTACAGATTATGGTAATGGTTTGGCTGTCTCTCTCTTTCTGTTTCCAGGCCCCCTTTGAGTTCTCATGCCCTTCCGAGTGGTTGGAGGTGTTGCAGTGGCACAGGTGGAGATACTAGTATGTGGCCTGCTGATCAGATGCTGTTTTCCATTGGCCAGTTCTCTTCTGTTTTCTTTTTAGGATTCTCTTTAAGGAGGTTGCATTCTCCAGCAGGACTGGTTCTAACTCTCAGTTTATGCTGTTTACATCTGATCTTGTCAGCTCAGAGATCTGTACTTGTGCTTGCCAGCTCTCTCACTGTCATTTCTAATCAACCTGGCACTTCCTTCCATGCCTGTATCTGTGTAATTACATTAATAGGATTATATCCTAGGGGATTTCGTCTACATTCTGTCTTGAAAGTGAAAAATCAGAATCTTGTAAGCCCCTGTTTCTCATGAAACCACCTTCAAAGGAGTGATCTCATGCATATTCTCATCGGCTTTACCAGCTTATGAAACACTGCTACGATGAAACTGTTACCACCTTCACTTCACAGAGCAACAATTGTCTTTCTTAAAAAAAATATAACCCAATTCTTTCTAACTGGTTTCAGATAAAAGGAGAGTGTATTTAGAAAAATGTATTTACAGGTGAAATGCAGAAAGAGGTAGGTAATGTTGAATTTGAACATACGGCATGTAGCTTATTAAAAGTGAGCTTTTCACCAAATCCTTTAATCTCTAGAGAAATGTTTCAGATTGCAAGATTTCAAGTTTGAGCCCAAACCTACAGGATTAGAGTGTCTGTGGGTAGGAACTGGGAATCTGAATTGTTAATGACATACCCAGCCCACGAATTTCAGTTGGGTCCACAATTTGAACTTCATCTCATCTTCATAGTTAAAAGATCCTGTTGGAGTGAGTTTTATTGTATGCAAAGTAGAAATGGAATATTTTTATTCTTTTAAAATTAAAAAATGTTTTCAATTATAGTTGACATTCAATATTTTTTTTATATTAGTTTCAGGTATACAGCATAGTGGTCAGATAATATTTTATGAAGTGATCTCTGATAATTCTAGTACCCACCTGGCACTATACTTAGTTATTACAATATTATTGACTATATCCCCTATGCTATCTGTACATCCCTGAATATTTTTATTCTTAATCCAAGCAACATACGTAAAACTCTACACTTTTATTCTGTAATAATGTAACAGCACATTTTGCTAGTAGCAGACTTACCAAAGAGTTCTAAGAATGAGGAATAGTAAGAGGGGACTCTATTCCATTAGGGGAAATATCTGTCACAAAGTCCCTGTACTTTAAATTGGAAGAGAAGGGCAGCCAGTAGCATTTACTCAGTAGCATTAGTTTTTACTCAATTAAACTCATATTAATCGGAATTATCTGTTTTTTATCCTTAGAATTTTTTTTCTAGTGAAAAGTGGATTGTAATTTGGAACAGCATGTGCTGGTGGAAGGTAAGGAAGGGAACAAAACTAAACATAGTGCTGGAGAATGGAGGAGCGGTCCATTCTGCAGCATCATAAACAAGAGAAACACTTCATTCAAGACATTCGGAGCTGCACACTTTAGGGCAAATGGCACTGCATTCCTGAAAAAAATAACTTCATCATATCAAAGCAAAAATTGGTTTGCAAAGGATGGTCCAGAATAATAATAAAAACCACTTGAAATTATGTTCAGGGCCATCTGGTAAATATGTTTTTACTTGCCTTATTACAGTTCTGAAAAAAAGAAATCCTTCCCGAATAGCTTCTGTTAAGGTCCAGATCTAAAGGAAGAGGAAGAAAAAAAGGCTAACTAGAAGAAAAAAATTATATTTGTGCAAAAGCAATGGGATGTCGGCTGCTTTTCTTTATATAAGATTAAAGGGTGTCGCCCTCACCCATGTGGCTCAGCTGTCCTGCAAAACCAGAGGTCACTGGTTGGACTCCCAGTCTGGGCATGCGCCTGGGCTGCAGTTCCAGTCCCAGGTTGGGGGCGCACGCGAGAGGCAACCGATCGGTGCTTCTCACGTCAATGTTCTCTCCCTCTCTCCCCCTCTCTCTAAAAATAAATAAATAAAACCTTTAAAAAATAGATGAAAGGGTGTCCTATGATAGTGACCTACTTTGGGAAATCCAGTAAAACAGATTCCGACATGGGTGTGTTGTGGAGGCCTGCGGTGGGACTTCGCTGGATTTCCATCAGTGTTTAATACCAAATTTTAGTAATAATTTCTTCAGAAACCTCAGGAACAAATATGCCCAGTTATTTTGAATAATGCTTTTGGACAGATAAAAACATGATGGAGAGTTTGCTGACTGTATTCTGAGTTTCCATCTACGAAACACAGAATTAATACAGGTATCATAATGATAATAACTATTTCATGCGAACATGGTGCCGGCCACTGGAATGAGTGCTCAGTGTGCATTCTCATATTTGCTGCATCAGTGCAGCTACAGATGTATGTTATTATCCCAGCATTACGGGTGAGGAACTGAGACTGCAAGAGCAATAAAGTTACCCAAGATGACATGGGTAGTTAAGTGACAGCATCAACATTAGAATTTGTGTTTTTGAACTGTGAGTCCTAACTTTTAAGTGCTCCATTAGACTCCTACCATGTGTATGTATATTTACATCAACGTTTATATGGACGGGGTGGGAAAAAATAGGTGTACTATTGAAATATGAATAAATAATGCAATAATTACTAAATAATAATACAAGAATAAACTGTTTCGCGTGCAAACAACTGTAAACCTACTTCTGTCCACTCTGTATTTATTTTTATATTTATATTTATGTGTTTGCATTTATCATTATAAATAAGCAGTATGTCCCTGTAACTTACAAAAGTGGGCACCTCAATACTTAGCTGACACCATGCATAGTTACTATAATATTGTTGACAATATTCCTTGTGCTGCACTTTACACCCTTATGACTGGTTTTATAATTGGTGATTTGTACATCTTAATCCCTTAAATAGATGTTTCTAGAGCAGGGGTGTCCAACTAATTTTCACCAAGGGCCACACCAGCCCCATGGTTGCCTGTAAAAGGGCCTAATGTAATTTCAACTCCTTAGTAGTTAAGGAATATATTTATACAGTCCTAAAATTATTGCAGCCCTTTGAAGGCAACCGCAAGGCTAATGTGGCCCCTGGTGAAAATGAGCTGGACACCCCTGTTCTAGATCTCCGTAGAAAAAGAGACAAACAATTGCATTGTAGGTGACTTAAAAATCAGTTCCCGTCATTCAGAAGAGCTTGTGCCTGTTCACATCATACATACCATGGGCACAGACTAGAGGGGAAAAAGTGAAGTAGAGAAACTATTACTTAGCTACATATCTTCTGAGAGTTTCTTATGAAGGATGGACACATTAGCCTTCAATGTTCTATGAACCTGTTTATGAATGGGAAGTTCGATGCTAATGGAAACCCAGTTTTGAGGTTTCCCGAGCCTCAGTCAGACAGTGTGGAGACATCAGGCTCTTTCCAAAAATATGCTCTACCAGATGGCGGTGCACTTACCTGTGTGAGAAAGCGCTGGCACAGGTTGCGGAAATGGGACACGGGGACTCTCTTATTTCATAAATAATAAAAATACACAACACTCTTAGCAAGGACTGAAATCTGTGGATTAGTATTAAGAATTGGCATGATTTTGCTTATATAAAAGTTGTTCTGCAACTATTCACCTTTTATGTGTTTTCATTAGAAAAATAATTAAGACCATCAACGTGCCAAGCAGTTTGTTAGTCACTAAAGAGGACTTCTGAGAAAGACAAAAATCACATCTCATTGCATTATTCTTTTTCTTTCCTTTTATTTTTTAAAAAGATTTTTTTTTTTATTTTTAGAGAGAGGAAGGGAGGGAGAGAGAGGAAGACATCAATGTGTTAGAGAAACAGTAGGTTGCTTCTCACACCCTCCCAACTGGGGGCCTGGCCCGCTACACAGTCATGTGCCCTGACTGGGAATCGAACTCAACCTTTCCATTTGCAGGGAAGTGCCCAGCCACTTCACCCACACTCAGGGCTAATTAAAAATACTTTTCAATTGCTATTTACATTCACTATTATTTTGTATTTGTTTCAGATACACAGCAGAGTGGTTAGATAATCACATACTTTGCACAGTGTTCCCCCTGATATTTCCTGTACCCACCTGGCACCATACATAGTTGTTAGAATATTATCGACTGTATTCCCTGTGCTGTACCTTACATCTCCTTGACTATTTTGTAACTACCCATCTGTATTTCTCTGGCACATTGGGAGTTAGTACTTCAACACATGAATTTTCAGGGGACATAAACATTCAGCACATATAACATCAGCAAAGAGTTGTTAAAACTCCATAACTTATATAGAACTATATATATGCATATGTAATAGGTACACATACATACATAGACAGAACTACACATATTATAGACTGTATATATGTCTATATGTATTATATATTGAGGATATATTCCCAGAAATTATATGAAAATATTAATTCCATGGAAAAAAATCTGTTGGTCAATGTTGAAAATCTTGGTCTAGTTTCAGCCTCCTCCCCCAACCCTATCACTAACCAAAGCATTTGCCCTTCCTTCTGTTACATAAGCTTCATAACAGCAGGGATCTTGTCCATTTTGTTCATTGTTCTGTGCCCTTTCCCTAGAAAAGTGTCAGTAACTGGTGAGATCTCCAAAACCAGTGGAATGTCCAAATAACACATAATGCAGACCTCCACATACATTCATTGTCCTATACTTTTTTCTTGCAAATATTGTATCCACATTCTTAAAATGACCAAAAAGCACTGTTTGGCAGGAAGAGATGGATAGGAAATCACAGGACTCAGGGAAATTATAACAGGTGTTTCTGGGAGGTTTTGTGAGAGGTAGATGAGGTCATGACAGAAGCCAACCACCTAGAGGAGGGCTGCTGGGGGAAGGCGGCCAATGGCTGCACTTCCCCTGCCCACTGCCCCTTTCTCCTTATAGATTCTGCTTTGGAATGTGTCTCTAAGATACGCAAGCCAGGGTTGAGCAGATACACTTGGGAAATCGTTCAGTGTTCTAAAATCCCAACCACCTCCATTACTTACTGAAAACAGTATTGGATGAAACTGGTCACAGCCACCTTCTTCTAGGGCCCTGCCATGGACTCGGGCCCTGTCCTTCCCACTATCAAAATATGTCGGAAATCCTGTGGAGGCTTTCCCTCCACAGGTTTTTATTCAATAACCAACAGTTAAAAGATGGGTCAAATAATTAAGACAGCTCTATTTGACATAACCAAGAAACATTGCTCTGGGAGCTGGGGAAAAGAGAGCATAGCTGTTCTCTTCTATAGCACATCTATTGAATTTTAAATGAATGAATGAATGGCACAGGGAGAATTCAGAACTCAATACTAAATGCCGACTCCATACTCGGCACTGTATGTCCAGGCGCTAGATGCTGTGAGAAACGCAGACACGAAAAGGAATGCACGATTTAATGTCAGAAGAGGCAGTGACTCAGACTGAAAGACGTGCGTGTAGGGCTGGCATGAATGATGGCGAGGCTGAGAATGGGTTCGAGCAGCTGAGGGAATGGGGAGGTTCCAGTAAGGGGCGGGCATATTTAGTATGTCTAAAGCAATGAGGAGAATTTTGCAAGGGGAATTCTAGGAAAATACAGGAGGATAGTCTGCGGGTTAAAAGTTAAGGCTGTGGGGTCAGCAAACCTTAGTTCTACATGGAGCCAAGCATATTCTTAGCTGTCTGACCTGTAAGTCTCTCCTTCTTCATCTGTGCTGTGGAGGAGCGGGCAGTTGAGACCAGGCTTGTTGGAAAGGTTAAGTGAGGTGGTCCACAGGAGGGAGTTAGCACTGGCTTCAGACCCAGGAGTTGCAGTAAACAGAAGCCCCGATTGTTACTATGATGAGGATGAGGATGATTTTTACCGTTTTATTTAGATGTCCATTGTTGGGCAAGGGCACAGTCCAGAGAAGCCAGGAGGAACTTGTCACGGTCCATGCCAGGGGGCTCAGTGTGGATTTTTGTGTGATGAGCTTAAATCCCACCTGGTCGGGAAGTTAGGAAGAGGGGAACACCCTCTCACGGAGCACTCACACTCCTCTGGGGGCTGGAGGCCTGAGGAGGTCACAGAAGCTGTCCTGCCTTCTAGGCGCTTAGCTTAGTGAAGGTCAGGCAAGGACCCAGGCCGTTCTGAATGCAAGGGAGACTGGGAGTGGTTCCTGTGAAAGGGGTAAAAGTGTGTCATGAGAGCACAGAAGTAGGGATGATGTGTTTCACGGTGAAATACTAAGAGGTGAATGAACGTGCATATTTAAAAGCAAGTGATTAAAAAATGAATCAAAAGCTGTTTCTGATTCTAGAAGTGCCACCACTTTCCTGGCTCTGACATCTGGGTGATTTGCTTAACTTCTATAAGCCTCAGATTTTTTATTTTTTTCTATTGAATTTATTGGGGGTGACATTGGCCAATGAAATTACATAGGCTTCAGGTGTATAGTTCTATCATATGTCATCTCTATACTGTACTGTGCGTTCACCACCCAAAGTCAGGTGTCCTTCCATCACCATTTATCCCTCCGCTTTACCCTGTTCTACCGCTGCCCTCCCTCCCTCTAACAGTCACCATCCTGTTGTCTATGAGGTTCTTTGTTTTTGCTTTTGCTTAATCCCTTCCCCTTTTTCACCCAGCCCTGCAACACCCTCTTCTCTGACAGTTGCCCGTCTGTTCCCTATCTGCAAGTCTCTTTTTATTCACCATTTTGTTTGTTTATTTTGTTCACAGAGATAATAGGGTACCTATTGCTTCCATGGTTAATGGAAGATAATCCATGTAAAGGAGTTTACCTGGTACCATGCCAGCAGACTGATTCAATAAATCACTTGTATTTTTTATTACTGTTTCAGGCTATTTTATATAATGCAAAGCACTTTGTTATAGATGATCTCATTTGATCCTCATAACATTTCTAGCATTGGCGAGATAAACAACTCTCGCTCCCTTTAATTGATGAGGAGATGGAAGAGTGGAGAGATGCCTTATCAGACCCCAACAACCGGTAGAGGTCAGAGTCAGGGCTCAATCCCAAATTTGATGCCCTGAGTATATATTTTTTTCATGTCTGTCTGTTGTTATGCAAATTACCCCCAAGACAATGTAATTATTATATTGGCTTTAAAATTGTGGTTTCTTTATAACTGCCAAGGAAACTTCATAAGAGTCCCTAACTCATTCAATAGTAAATAGAGCGGGTCTTTAAAAACTTCACTGTAAGATTCTCTCCTGAGCTCCATGGAGCCCAACTTGAGAAAAAAACAGGCCTGGAGGAAAGATGTGGATTTGGAGTCACAGGGAAGAGCATAAAGCATAAACGAGGGTGGAGGGTCTGGGAGTTCAGAGCCTGTCACAGCTCCTGAAGAGGTCGGGGCTCTACCTGTGGCTTGTCCAGCCTGGAGGCGGCACCAGCAGGGGTCCAAATGCGTCAGTGCCTCCATGGGGTTCACTGCCTGCGGGACCCTGGGTGTGTCTCTTCAGTTCCCTTGGCCTTTATCCCTGCACCCGCACCAAGCAGGTAATAGTAACATCTACCTCATGGATTGTTGTGAGAGGTACATTTGATCACGAGCAAAAGACTGAAAAATGTGCCTGGCATATAGGAAGCACTCAATTATCATTTATTACAGAGAATTTCATATTCCTGAGCCTTTTTCTCTTCTGCAGAGTAAGAATAATAATTCACCAAGTCAGTGCATGCCAGACTCAAATGGGGGTGTGCACGGACAATGCTTGGCATGTGACAGTACCTAAACAGAAGGAATAATAACACTCTCTTTCTTTCCCTCTCTTCTCTGAATCCCAACTTTCTCTATAAAAGCCAGTCCTCTCCTGTGTTTCTTCTTCCCCTGCCCCTGCTCACATGTGAAGGACCTTTTCTGTTTCTGATGTCAGTCCCTGGACCCCTGTTCACTCATGTCCTCCAATTAGACCAGAACCGATTGACCTGCGCCCTTCGGCAATCCTGGTGCCTTCCACATTAATTTGACATCTGCACTTCACCTTGAAAATATGCTAATTGCAGCAGGGATCTGAAGACTGTGCATAACATGGGTTTGCAAGGGTCTATGGTATGGCCAGGAATAATTGCAAATTTAATTCCCTTTGAGAAGATATACAAAAACCTGACCACTCCCATTCTCCCAGAAGAAATTAGAATCTCTGAAATCAAGTGAAATGAACCAAATGAGAGAAGAAAAGATATCATTTTGAAGGGGAGGGGGGAAGCTCCAAACTTCATTATTTAAAATCTTTCAGAAAAAATTTTGGTTCAGAAATGGTGTTTTTCAGCCTCTTTATTCCCATTTGGCCATTCATTTTTCAGAATTAATATTCTGTAAAGAGAAACTGGCCCAATTTTATTTTTCAGACAAGTTTAATTTAAAAATGTAAGTAAATATAAAAGAGTTGAAGGTAAAAATTCATCAGGCTTTTTATTATCAAAGGAGCAGTGACTTCAGTGAAGCATGTGGTGCCATGCATAAGAAACAAATCTCAAAATTTAGAAACAACTTTACCGAGCTATGTTTTATGCACCATGAAATTCACCCCTTTCAAGGGCACGATTCAGTGACTTTTAGTATCTGCACTCCCCAACATGATTCCTCACATCCATTCATAGTCGCCCCTATTCCTAGCCCCAGCCCCGTGGCAACCATGAACTTCCAGTCTCTATAAACGTGCCTTTTCTGGACATTTGAGAGAAATGGAATTTCACAATCCATGGTCTTTTGTGTAGGGCTTCTTTCACTTAACATAGTGTTTTTGAGGTTCCTCCACAATGCAGCACGTGTCAGCAGTCCGTTCCTTTTTTATTGCTGAGTAGTAGTCCATTGTAGTGGCTGGGGACTTTATGTCTAGCTGTGTGCCAGGCAGGGGACATTTACATTGCTTTCAGTTTTGCCTGTGGTAATGTCATCTCATCTTTGCAAGACAGAATCTGTTGACAATCCAGTGCCCTGTTGGCTCTTTGCTTCTGAGCTCAGACAACAGAGTGGGAAGGCATTGCCAGTGGCTCCCAAGGCATCTGTGTCCCTCACCGTCTTTGTTCGACTCTGTTTAACATTTCTGCTTCAGAAGATGAGCAATACTTCCTGCATTTTTGGAGCCTAATTTAGATTCATACCTCAAGAACCTCAGATTATTTTAATAGCTAATGAAGAACAGGGGTTGTTCAATGTTCCATGGTGTACATTGCAGAGGAAGCATTCTTTCAGGTCAAGTTCCCCACTCACCCTTTGCAAAATTTCCTCCTTGGCCCAATTGAAGCCATATGAAAAGTAAGTGGAGGAGAGACCCCCATCTTAAAATTATACTTTCTGTCCATTCTGTTCTCACCTATATTTTTCATATAAATATGAAGCCATCAAGAAAAGTGTTAAGAATTCAGCAGGCTGTACTTTCATGATGTATGCTTTGCTGAAATAGTGTTACCCATCTCGCCCAGGATGGCTTCAAAATAGCATTGGAACCTCCAATGGCTCCAAGGGATTTCAGGTAACAGAGTGATACATTTACCTCTATCTCTGTATCTGTTTATCTATCTATATATATATCTATGGAGAGAGAGAGAGGGAGAGAGAGAGGAGGAGGGGAGGGAAGGGACACTAGGTCAAAGAAAATGGAAGCTAGAAATAGATTCATCCTCAGGTATTTTCAACTGATGGTCTGTGTTTGACAGAGACCATTTGTTTCCAAGCTACTGACCTTCATCAAGTGCCGCCTGCATGCTGAATTCTGAACTATTAGCTAGAATTGCAGAGATACAACTGTTCATCCATTTGATCACTGACAGTATTTACTGAATGACAATTTTGTACAATGCCATGTACTGCAGCTTCTAGTATTCAAAAGCGAAAATGAACTTGGTGCCTACAAATGTGGAGCTAGCAGCCAATTGGGATAAAGATAAAGAAAGCAAACAAAACTCTCTCTCTCTCTCTCTCTCTCTCTATATATATATATATATATATATACACACACACACACACACACTTATACTATATACTTAAACTTTATATATATATACTTATACTATATACTTAAACTTTATATACTAAATAAATAAATAAATAAATAAATATATATATATATATATTTGCACATAGTGATAAATACTGTGAAGGGATATGGAAACCAGGCTGAGAGGCAGTGTAACGAGAAGGTGGCACTTGGGCTAAGTCCTAAGGGAAAGGAGGAGATAAAGGAGTGAGGGGGACTTCCGGCCAAGATGGAGGCATAGGTGGACACACCGTACCTCCACGCACAACCAAGATAGGAACAACAATTTATAAACCGAATAACATCCAGAACTGACAGAAAATTGATTTAAATGGAAGTCGGACAACCCAGAAGTTGAAATAGACCTGTTCATCCAGACCAGTAGGAGGGGCGGAGTTGGGCAGCTGGGCGCAGGTCGCAGTGTGGAGAGCAGAGTTGGGACTGCGCATAAGGCATCTGAGGGTGCATAAGGCATCTGGGGAGTGCAAGACCGCAGCGGGTGGACCCTGAGTGCACTTGCGGCAGAGGGGTGGCACCCGGCAGACCCAGTGAGGCGGTGATTGTAAAGCAAGGCAGTCCGCACAACTCAGGATCATTGGGACACTGATCGCGGACGCCTGTGGAAGTTGAGGCGTGGGGAGAGACACCCAGCCTCACAGGAGAGGTCCTTGGAGAGCCCCAGAGCGTGTACAAGCCCACCCACACGGGAATTGGCACCAGAAGGGCCCAGTTTGCTTGGGGGAAGCAGCAGAAGGGACTGAGGTCCCACGGAGAACAGAGCAACTGCCATTGTTCTCTCTCAACCCCGCCCCCACATACAACGTCACAACCCAGTGACTGGGGTGCCCCGCCCTGGTTAATGCCTAAGGCTCCACCCCCTACTGTAACAGGCACGACCAGACCAAAAAAAAAAAAAAGAAAAGAGAGAGAGAGAGAGAGAGATGGCTCAAACACAAGAACAAATCAAAACCCCAGAACTCATCCTTTTAAGTGACCGAGAAATAGCCAACCTATCAGATGCACAGTTCAAAACACTGGTGATCAGGAAGCTCACAGAATTGGTTGATTTTGGTCGCAAATTAGATGAACAAATGCAGGCTACAGTAAGAGAAATGAAGGAAAACGCACAGGGAACCAATAGCAATGGGAAGAAAACTGGGACTCAAAACAATAGAGTGGACCAGAAGGAAGAAAGAAACAACCAAACAGGAAAGAATGGAGAAATAAGAATTCAAAAAAATGAGGAGAAGCTTAGGAACCCCCAGGACATCTTTAAACGTTCCAACATCCGAATTATAGGGGTACCAGAAGGGGAAGAGGAAGAGCAAGATATTGAAAACTTATTTAAAAACATAATGAAGGAGAACTTCCCCATTCTGGCAAAGGAAATAGACTTCCAGGAAGTCCAGGAAGCTCAGAGAGTCCCAAAGAGGTTGGACCCAAGGAGAAACACACCAAGGCACATCGTAATTACATTAGTCAAGGTAAAAATGAAGGAGAGAACCCTAGAAGCAGCAAGAAATAAGGGGACAGTTACCTATAAAGGAGTTCCCATCAGAATGTCAGCTGATTTCTTGAAAGAGACCTTGCAGGCAAGAAGGGGCTGGAAAGAAGTATTCCAAGTCCTGAAAGGCAAGGACCTACATCCCAGATTGCTCTATCCAGCAAAGCTTTCATTTAGAATGGAAGGGAAGATAAAGTGCTTCTCAGATAAGGCCAAGTTAAAGGAGTTCATCATCACCAAGCCCTTATTTTATGAAATGTTAAAGGGACTTATCTAAGAAGATAAAAAAGAAAAATCATGTATAGTAAAATGATAGCAAACTCACAATTACTAACAATCACGCCTAAAACAAAACCAAAAGAAACTAAGCAAACAACTAGAACAGGAACAGAACCACAGAAAGGGAGATCACATGGGCTATCAACAGGGGAGTGGGGTGGGGAGAGAGGGGGTAAAGGTACAGAGAATAAGTAGCATACATAGTAGGTAGAAAATAGACAGGGGGAGGGCAAGAATAGTATGGGAAATGTAGAAGCTAAAGAACTTATGACACATGAACTAAAGGGGGGAATGTGGGTGGGAGAGGGTGTACAGGGTGGAGGGGAGTGAAGGGGGGAAATGGAACAACTGTAATAGCATAATCAATAAAATATATTTAAAAAAAAAGGAGTGAGGGAAAGAGTGTGAGTGTTCCAGAGGGAGGTACTACAGGGGCTCGGGAAGGGAAGAAGAACGGCTCGGTTCTGACCACACGGAAGACAGACCCTGTGCCAGTTTTCCATTCTCTGTTACTGAAGGTACTGTGCATGAAGTGTAACAGGTACTACGTGGATAAGCAGAAGTGGCTCAGAACGGTCCTTTGGATGTAGTAGTAGAAAAATGAGCGTTCCATGACAGAATGGGTGAATAAATGAATAAATGGCAGAGGAACTGACGGACGGATGACCGAATGACTGAGGGACTGACAGAATATGTGATTGCATAAATGCAAGGAAGCCCTTTTTGATAGATGAATAGAGGAGAATTTATTATGCAAATTTCACAATAATCCAAGGATTGTGAGAGAGAAGGCATGCAGGGCAAACAGGAAGGAAGGGAGACAGAAGGCGGAGAATATTTTCCAATCTCACAATTGTTTCCCCTTCAAGGCTAGCTCTGAGTGGCTTCTTGCATTCTAATTTGAACCACCCTCCCCAACACAATTTAGGCATAAAGTGAGAGCATCCCCCACCTCCGTGACAGCTGCCTGGCAAGCAAAGGAAAATTAATTAACTGGCACAAATGGCCTGCAGGTCAGATTTTCCACATAAGTGGCACATAAAACAGTTGTATCTTTTAAGATTGGATTCATCTTAAGAAAGTAGGGGAGGCAGGGTATGTGGATCCAGAGTAATTCAGTGAAAATTATCTTTATCAACTGAGCCATTTATACCTAAATACACACACAACAGCACATATATACTTGTTAACTTTTTTTTTTAGATCTAGAACATAATTTTGTGTTAGAAGGTTAACAAGAGAGATAGTAGACATTATCTCTGGTGCTGCTGGGTTGCATAGCTCTGGGTTGCGACATCTTCCTGTGTGATGCTACAAGGTGGTCATGATAACTTTGTGCACTGTATGACAGCCATCCTGGGCCGAGGGCACATAGACCATTAGTATTAGGAAAAGTCACTGCACCACCAACGGGCAGCCAATTTCCCATGTGATCAATTCTCTGTGCATCTGGGGAATGAGCAAAGGTAGTCCTGGAAGCCTGAGCTTTTTGATTTCCCTCCAGAATGATTTACTTTAGTTCCAGGAGAAAATGAATACATTCCGTCCACGCAGGACACCCCACAGTGCAAATGCAATTTCCCACAGTGCCAGCAGCAACTCCACGGAAGACCACTTAAGCTCCCCACTCAGGGCCAGTAAAATCGTTTTTGTCTGAGAGCTTTCGTAAAAATGACACATAGATCATTTGCTCAAGCAGCAAAATGGGGCATCCCTGGCTCCGACCTTTGTTTAAATCATTCCCCTACTGTATTTTATCCTTTCTGATCAGAATGAAATTAACATACCCAGAGACCACAAAGAGGCAGATGGTATAACTCGCCACAGCCCCAAATGGCTTTAATAAGGTTTCTGTAAGCAGAGAGCAATTGCAAAGACAAAAATGTTCACTCACCAGGTAGAAGCTTCTGAGCGGGACTGTGCCAATCCCCGATTCTGATCACAAACTGAAGAGTGAAGCTTTTTCTATCTCTCACCTCGTACAGTATCAAGTAGTAAAACTTTATCAGGTTATGATCGATCTACCAATTGATCAATTGGTGTCATTTATCTAGCTATCATCAATCGTTAGTTTACTATTTTAAAGTTTGGGTTGATACAATCCAACCCAGGTGGTATCTTCAGTTGATTACCTTAATCTGATTTGCTCCAGGCAAGAGGTCTACAGAGTAATGGGGGTATACGTCGCTGTGGCAAACACACTGAGTGGGACTAATGGCGACTAAATGCTTGGCTAGGCGTGTCCTTCTCTCCGGTGGTCTCCACCGGCCCACTTGCCTGAGTTCTAATGGAGCCTGAAATTAGCAGGGCGCTGCTGGTTTCATTCCTGGTTTTTGCGGGCATCCCAGCAACACTGCCCCGTCCATCTTAAACAAGGGGCCAGGACATTTCTGGCAACATCTCTTGTTGCTGGGAATTTTTGTCGGGAGAAAATTAATAGCCATGTAGTTATACTAGTACTTTTCTTCAGCCTGGCATATTTATTGTGGTGAAGTAATATTAACACGTGTGTGTGTGCCCACGTTCAGATTGGCAGATCCTATACGTGTGTGTGTGCCCACGTATAGGATAGTTCTTAGAGCAGCTACATCTCAATCAATATTAAGTTGATGGTGAAAATGATGATAAATAATCTCTGCATAGAATGAACAAGTTCATGAATCGTGCCCTCATACGCTGTGTGTTTCAATCCTAACTGCGACTCTGTGAGGTACATGCAATTATCCCTGTTTTACAAACGAAGGAGCTGAGCCTCCAAGAAGCTAAGTGAGTTAAAAAGACTTTACAGCTTCTAAGAGAATACACACCTGTAAGCTGTGACTCTATTTTTCATATTTTCGCCAGTTCACGTTTCTTCTGTGTTTTGATACATCTTTGTGCTTGCAAAGTGTATTCAACAAGACATTCTATGATTTTGGATGGCTAATGGTCATAAAGTTTGGAATTGAATTATTCTTTCTTTCTTATTAAGAGGAAAGAAGAAATAAGTTTTTGAGTGCTTATAATATGTTTAGCAATAGTCATTTTTATACATTGATTTCACTTGATCTTCACAATAACAGTTTAAGAACAAATCACTTCCACTTTTACAAAAACTCGGAAATCTTTGTAAGATCCATGATCTGGAATGGACTTCTCCTCCATGTTTTTAGAGATTGTTAAGAGGAAAGAACAGACCATTGTGGAAAGCCCTGTCACGTCTAATACAGGTCATTTTATTTCTATGGCGCCATTTTGCCCCCTCAGTCCCATGGGGTAGGCAACACAGGTCCCAATATCCCCAACTTTAGAGAAGGGGAAGGAAGTGTGAAAGACATGATGTTGCAGCTCACGGGGAACAAGCCTGGCTAGCTTTGGAAAACATGGTAACTTATTGGCAGGGTACTGGGAACCCTGCATGTTACTGTGATTCACAGAAGGAGGGGCTGCTTCCAAATAGGATGGGAGTTCAGTTTCAAATTTGTAAATGTTTACAACAGGGATGACTTACTTGGGCATCATAGAGACATGTGTTTTGTTGGTTAGTAAAATTATGGTGTATAAGTTTCAAGTGTACATTTCTGTGATACATCATCTGTTTATTGCCTTGTGTGCCCGCCATCCAAAGTCAAGTCCTCTTCCATAGGTAAAAGCGTATTTGATGCTTAACTGTTCCTTTTACTTAAAAATTGAAAGCCCCCAAATTTATGTTTATACATGTTCAAAGTAGAGAGCCTTCCTCTTTTTCAGAACAAAAAGTGTGAAGGTGCCCATCGTTGAAGTCTGGGTATGCCATTAGATAAATGTTTTATAAGGCATTTAGTACAACAGTGTGGCTGTTTCCTTTTCTCCTGTACCCTTTACTGAACTATGGTTTTGACTTTAAAATGGGGTTATTAGAGCCTGAAGTTTGGATATAAAACTTCCTGGTGAAATTATGATTCAATCTTTTTATATGGAGAAATATTTAAAGGTATAAAAATAAACACAATGCTTGATTTCTTTCTTTAAAGAATAGTTTATTGTTTATGTTGTCCCACTTTTTACCCCTTTGCTCCCCTCCACCCCAGCCTGCCCCCACTTCCATAGTCAGCCCCCTCACCATTGTCCATGTCCATGGGTCCTTCATGAATGTTCTCTGACTAGTCCCTTCACCTTCCTTCTGTCAGTCCCTATCTCCCCCCTCCTTCTTACAGCTGTCAGTCTGTTCTATGATTCCATGCCTCTGGTTCTCTTTTTCTGATTAGTTAATTTTGTTCATTAGATTCCTGTTATAAGTGAGATCATATGGTGTTTGTCTTTTTGACTGGCTTCACTCAGCGCAATAGTCTCCACTTATCCATGCTGTTGCAAAAGGCAGGAGTTCCTTCTTCCCTTCTGCTGTGTAGTATTGCATGGTGTAAATGTACCACAGCTTTTTTATCCATTCATCTACTGGTGGGCAGTTAGGTTGTTTCCAGCACTTGGCTATTGTAAATCGTGCTGCCATGAACATAGGGGTGCATAATTTCTTTTGAGTTGGTGTTTCAGTATTCTTTGGGTATATTCCAGCAGTGGAATTGCTGGGTCAAAAGGCAGTTCCATTTTTAGTTTTTTGAGGAAATTTCATATTGTTTTCAACAGTGGCACCAGTCTGCATTCCCACCAACTGTGCACTAGGGTTCCCTTTTCTCCACACCCTTGCCAGCACTTGTTGTTCGTTGATTTATTAATGATGGCCATTCTGACCAGTGTGCGGTGACATCTCATTGTGGTTTTAATTGGCATCTCTCTGATGACTAGTGATGTTTATGGGTCCTCTGTATTTGCTCCTTGGAGACCATTGAACTGTACCCACATGCAGCCTGTGACTCATGTGTACTAGCATGCTGCTTCTGGCTCGTGGGACTCTGTGAAAGACTTCTGCTTCTGTGTAACAGGGACAGCCACCCATGTCATGGGGAAATGATAAACTGCCTTATGCAAAGGAAACGTCCTTGGATGGAGAGAAAGTGGGCTGCGATAATTTATGCTCACATTCCTGCTCATGCTGTGAATGCCCTCTTTTTTGGTGGGAGCTGGCCACAGGTAAAGTTTGTTTTATGTAACGACGTTATGTGCCACGTTCAGATTGGCAGTCATGATCTTGTCAGAGTTGATCATCACATGATTGCAGCAGTAAAAAAAAATGAATCGGGATTTAAACTTTTATGAAAAAGCACTTATATTGTGGAATATGACTTTTTAATGGAGTGCAGGCATTAAACAGACCTGGTATTAGGCTCTGAAATTAATGGGTCACTGTATAACTTTCTAGTTTTCATAGCTTGATAAGATTAATGCTTGCTTATATAGCAAATTCAATGGCTCATTTAATTTCATATGAATGTTTAAAGTTAAATTGCTTTTGGATTAAGGCTAAACTCATTATTCATTTTAATGTCTGAAAGAACTTTCATTTTTCTTTCATTTTATTTAATCAAGTGCATCATCATTAAGTAAAGGCTAAGGACCTAGATAGCTAAAAATAATGTGAAAAAGAAATATATTAATTTACGTTGAAAAGAGACTTATTTGTTATAAAAGTTATTTAATAACCTACTGTGCTTACGTACAGTTCTATTTCAGAGAAGATGAGATACTTATAGGCTTTTGTCATGTTTTAAAATACCAACTTGAAAAGATAAGCGTTTGGTTATTTAATGTTCAATGTGTATTCCTTGAGCAAAGATTACCATTGACCTTTATTTATACATTTTTTCATTCATTCTGTTAGTCAACAAACACATTCAGACACAAACATTACCTACACTGTGTAAGGCAGTGAGCAAGCATTGTGGAGTGTTCACCAATTAAAAACACTCCATGCCTGGTCTGAGAGAACCAACAAGTCTAACAGGAGGGAACACCATGACAGCAGGCTGTGGAGTTCTTGTCTGCCCATGAGGGAATGTTATTCAATGATCTTTGAGATTGTCCCCAATTCTCATGGCTGCATCATCCTTTGGATTATGGCCAGAAAAGGAGAAAAGTAACAATTTTCAAACTTACAATATTGGTCATAATTATGTAACAGCAATTATAAACATAAAGACAACTGTCATTATTAATCTGAACATCCTTTTGAAATATAGGAAGCATGTTGCCTTTCATTTTATCATTCTGTGTTGAGCTGGTAGCCCCTGTTATCTCCAGTTTGCACGGTGGGTGTGATAAGCATTCCCAGGACTTGGCCAAGTCCTGTGGGGGCAGGCATATGTTGGCCTCTTGGCCATTGCTCTGTCCATATGGCCTATAACAGTGCTTGGCATGTCGTGGGTGATCAACAAATATTTGCTAGGCAAATGAATAAACTAATGAATGAATGAGTGAAGGAGAGAATGAATAAATGCTCTTCATATACTCTTCATGAGTAACTGAATGCTGTTGGTAGTTTATCCTCCTTTTATAGATGATGGAACTGAAAATTAGAGAGATTAGCTAACTGGCCTCAATAGTACACATGTCGTCCGTATGGCATGGCTGAGTTAGAACCTTAGTCACTCTCTGCTCTTTTCATGTTAACACAAAACAGACATGTTGATTCTAAGAACAGTAGGTCATAGTGGTTCTCAACTTCGGCTGCATACAGTATTTTAATTACCTAGAGCTCTTTCTAAAACTACCAGTGTCCTGATCCCATCCCAGCCCTATTAAATTAGAATTACTGTAAAGTTGAGCCTGTGCTTATGTATTTTTTAAAGCTGCCCCCACTCCCTGCTCTGCCTACTTCCTTCCCTTTCTCCCTTCCTTCTTCCTTCCCTCCCTCATTCCCCCACTTCCTACCTTTCCCTAGCCTTTACTGTACAAATCTGGGAGGAAAGACAAAAAACCTTGCCCTCAAGGAATTTATTGTTTAGTGTAATTGCCACTGAGTAGTGAAACATACTCGTGATAAATGCCGGACACCTGTCATAGATTTTTTTCACCTGTGTTACCTATTTCCTCAAATCATGGTTATGCTAAGCCTGTCAGTTGAGAGCTACTCTTTGCTCCTGACAAGTCCAGCTCCAACGTGCCTGTTTGTGGTACAACTCTGAAGAGCTTGTGCAAACTAGTGATTTACTGAATGGGAAGCCACAGGTCAGGGAGTCTGAAACTACGTGTTTTTCCCCCTACGGGGCACTCCCAGGTAATTTTTCAGAATAGGGCAGTGTGGAAAATATTAATATAATGAGGGGATTCTTAAAAATGGGATCTTCAGTAGCATCACCCTCCCCCACAGCACTTGTCAAAAATACCTATCTTCTGATCTTCAGAACAGTTGACTCCGAAACTTGGGGGTGGGGCCCTGCAATTTGTGGTTTAACAAGCTCTCCAGGTGTGCGCTGGCATGTGCGAGTCACAAGTCACGGGGACAAGGAGACAGCATGGTGTGGAGTCCTGAAGAGGTGGGAGCAAGGTCCAAGGCCACGCTGGTCCGAGACCCTCGGGTTAAAGCAAAAGCAAACCAGCCTCCGGTTGTGAAGGCGGGAGGGGAGGGTGCAGGTGGGAACGGAGGCTGACCTGAAGGAGGCCTGTGAATCCTCCTGGACCTCCTCCGGTGTCTGCAGGGAAAGGAACTGAGGCGCCAGGCACGGGGTCGCAGAGCAGGTATGTTACTGTCTGTGGCGGGACAGAAGTGGGAAAGGGAGGTTGCTCTAGAAATGAGATTAAACGAGTGGAGAGGATTGGATTATCTCCGAAGCCGGAGAGAGCCAAGGTAAGGGTGTGGAAATCACTTCTGGTGATGATTATGGAGTGCCAAGGCCTGCACATCCCTAATAGTGATTTTTCTTCAATAGAAAATAAAGGGTTCTGTGATGTTTCTTATGAGAATTTGAGAATCCTAAAGTCCTTACATTTTCCACATAAAGAGTGCCCCAAGGTGGTATTCCACCCCCCCCCCCATCCCTTGCTTAGAGAAACATAATGAATTATTCAGGGTGGTTTCCTAGGGCAGAGATGCACCTGTCTGAGATGCTTATAGACTTGATTAGCTAACATTCGTCACCTGCATCAGCCGCAGGTCGCTCCCCACGAGAATCGTATTTCCCTGTAGGTAGTGGAACCGAGTGGGGTTGTTGAAAAGGTTGGCGGGAGTGTCATGCCTAAAAGGCTGTTGTCAAGATAATCAGACTACTTGCAATCACCTTTTTTTGCTTTTTTTCAAAGTTCCAAATGGGAATGTAAAGTAGTCAAGAAGAGATGACGCATTTTGGTACGATAAACAGATCATTTCCAGTTAGGGTGTAATAGGGCTATACTTTCGTTCATAAATGCCTTGAGTGCTTCTTCTTTTTCTTTTCTTAAACTCCTGTTTGTCTTTGGGTACAACTCTTGAATTTTAGATACATAATGGGCCAAGTTTTCCCAGCCAAAATTTTGTCTTCCTACACCAAACTACTTATAACATGCACAGGAGATTTTTCCATTTTGCTGAAAATACCTTGTATTATATAAAGGTCTGTATCGTCTATAAAGCTCTCTTTTGGGCTTTAAAAAAAAGTCCCCCTGAAAAGTACAACATTATTTACCACGTTGGAGTGGAAACACCTGTAGTTCTGCTCTTAGCACGGTGGATGAGAAGGTGGAGCTTACATCCCGGTGTGTGAGGAAGTATCAGAGAGATGGTGTGATCTCATTCAAATCCTGCTCCCTCACTGGGTGGCCCTGGGAGAGCTTAGGGGCAGCCCCTCAGATGGAGAGCCGTCTCAGGTGAGTTTGGTACTGTGACATAGAATAACATATGCAGAGTGTTTTGCTCAGCGCTAATATTTATTTTTAGAGAGGGGAAGGGAGGGAGAGAAACATCAATGTGTGGTTGCTTCTCACACGCTCCCTACCTGGGACCTGGCCTGCAACCCAGGCATGTGTCCTGACTGGGAATCTAACTGGCGACCCCTTGCTTTGCAGGCCCATGCTCAATCTGCTCAGCTACACCAGCCAGGGCTAACAAAACCTTTTCTAAAGGTTAGTTTAAAGTTTTGGTAGAAGGTCAAGGTGGAGAGAGAGGGGCATCAGGTGGGGTCTTGGGAAAGCTGGCTCTGAGACACATGTCCATTTTTTTTTTTGCTAGTCCACAGTTTTCTGCTCAGTGCCAGGAAGGGTTTGGTTGGATTTGATGGTTCCAAAGGGCTGCGGCAGTGGCTGAGGCTCAGTATTCTATTAAAAGGACAGGTCTATTTTGAGAAGAGACAAGTGGAACTAGCTATTTTCCTCCCTCACCTTCGTTCTTACTCCCACTCTGCCCTTAACACATCGCCCCCACAATTGTGGCCTTAGAGAGAAGACTCAATAGAGAAAATTGACTTTCTTCCTGAGAGCACTCACTCAGCAGCCCCTTGTTACCTAGCCATTTCGCACTGCGTTGTGTCTGGATCCCTCGTGTTGGTAGACACTGTCGGGATGTGGGGTTTGTGTGAGCGCCGAATAAGGGACTCGGTTCCCTTTGGAACTTCAAGAGGAACTCCAGATCCTGGGGTCCATTTCAGTTGTCAGTCAAGGGCAAGCATCAGATCTCCACCATCACGAGAACAAAGAAAAACTTCTATCACTTATTTAATGGCATCTCAGTATTAAGCTTCAAGGGTATTGATCGGAGCATCACGTCGAAGTGAATGATTTGTAAACAAAATACACGAGCCGCCACAGATGGTGGGCTCAATAAACCAGTAGATTTGTGGCACCATTAGAAAAAAGATGCAGTAGGGAGACTATTAAGTGGCTTTGAAAACGATCATGTCCCATCACTTTAAGGTAGCAAGTGAGACAGTGTGTGTCACTTTACGTCAATTAAGAATGTGTGCATTTAGGAGATGACAAGCCATGAAAAGTTATCAGGGATTATCTCTAAATGCTGAAAGCTTCAACAAATGAGTGGCTGTACTTTCAGTACATAAACTTCTAACTTTAAAAAGACGGATGGAAATGCTAACATTTATGACAAAGGGAAAATAAAGCATGCCGGAATCAGACACTGAGCGCATACTAGTCAAGGGGGTGACCCTGCTGGCACATCTGCGCTGGGTACAAGGACAGAAGTGGCTCTGTGTTCATCTAGAACTGGCCCCACGGTTGAGCTGACTCCCTTTCCCCCTCCCCCTCCCCCTCCCTGAGCACCTCGCTCTGCCTCCGACTCCTGTTTCTGTCCTCCTGGGAACTCAGTTACCCGATGGCCCTCCCTGCCTCAACCCTTGCGCGTGATTCAAGGAGAGAATTAAGTAGCAATTTCTAAGAGATAAAAATATTAAGAAATATTGCCTCAGACTAAAAAATCGCCCCCAGATTTTTCTCAAGCGCTGTGGAAATGAAAGCAGAAAATTGCTCTGTGCCATTTCTGGGGCCCACTGCTATTAGAGGCAGACGATAAACCTCACCCGATGGGCGTGCCACACCACGGGCTGCGAACGGACACAGCTGCCCCTTTTCAACAGCTAACACGGCAAGGAGCTGATGGCAGCTGAAGCAAAGCGCGCCGCTGAGCTCTCCGGGGGCCGCGGGTTGGGAGGAATAAACACAAATCCATATGTGGATGCGTCTCCTGTTCCTTCCAAAAATGGACAAAAAGGATCTCAGCAGCTTAAGTTTCCTTCTGCTTCATCATCTGGGATGCGGTCTCAAATGACCCTAATTTCTAGGTGGATTTGGGGTCTCAGAATCTCCCAGTAAGGTCCAGCTTGTCCTTGGAATCAAACCTATTTTAATCTTAGCTCCAGTGTTTATTAGCTGAGCAATCTAAGCAGGTGCCTTCCTTCTCCGGTGCTTTGTTTGAGGGAGAAGATTTATTATATGGGGCAGGGCAAAAGTAGGATTACAGTCCTGAGTACACAAAACAGTTCATCCTTGTATTATTATTATTTATTTTTCCACATGAAAAACTACGCCTCACTTTTGTCCCTCCCAGCATTTTTAGTGTTACTCTCCCCTCATTCCTGCAAGCTGAACAGGTTCTTTGCTTGTGTTAGTCTGTGTCGGAAGTTGGATTCCATAGGTGGGTGTGAGCAATGGATTGGGAGAGGGGGAGAGAGAGAGCCTGGGAGGGAAAGCAGGAGAGCGCAATGAAAAGGCTAGACAGAGAAATTGAAAGGAGGTGAAAGGAACGAAGGAGAAAGAGGAGAATTGGGGGGAAGTCCCGTGAGAGGGTCTGGAGGGGCCACAGAATTCCCGAGAATTCCGAGCCGGGAATTTGGTGCCGGGAAGTCAGAGAGGTGACTGTAAATTAGGAGTTTGATCCTTTTTAATGTTTTGTCTTTTGTTTTAGGGACTAATGTAAAAAATGGATTCTCTTGATAACTCTCAAGTTTCATTCTGTGGCTGGACAGCACAGAGGGAGCACAGGGGCCATAGTTGATATTACAATTACACACGCAGAAACTAATTCTGACATCATGGTGTTAAAATGTAGGCAGTGGTGTATCCATTTGACATGGGGTAACTCTGCGTATTATACATAAATGACTAGGTCTGGGAATTCGGTTTTGAACCAAGTCTATCTGGTTAGCAGTCCTCACTCTCCTCCAGATTGCACTTTCCCAGACCCCTGGCTTCCAAACGAAGGCGTATGAGAAAAATAATCCCTTTAAGCAATGGGAATTGTTTTACTAGGGAGCTTTTAGCCTCGTTAAATAGCAGAGGGCAAAGGTGCAGCTGTTGGTCATTGCCAGCTAATAAGCCGGCATTTATCAGGTGCGTACCTGCTCCATTGGTCAATGTTTGTTGTGTGCTGACACCCACCCTCAGGACCTAGGGGGACAAATATGAATAAAAAAGAGCTGGGATCTCTGCTCTCATAAGAGCTTATAGCCCCTGGGTGGGATGGGGGGAGGGGCAGGCATTCATCTACTAACAAAAACAGAAGCACCTATAGACCAAGTTACCAGAAAGACTGGAATATGGTTGTCTGAGAACCTGCACTGGCGTGAGCTGAGGCTGGGGATCAGAGAGGGATATGGGCTGTGCATTCAGACTCCTTCAGTCTGGGATGCTGCTGCTTCTCTTCTGTTCAAAATGCCTACTGACTCTCTGTTTGGCTCACTGCATTCAGAGCCTAGGACAATGCCCGCACGTAACAGGTGAAGTCCCTGCATTGTATGCCTTACGTTTCTGTAGAGGATGTGGGCAATGAACATGTAAACCAATGCATGACATATTTTCAGGTAGTGATAAGGGAAACCAAGGAAAATAAGAAAGAATAGGAGGAAGAGTAACAACGGTATTATTTTTTAATTTTTACTTTTATTTATTTTTTTATCTTTGCCTAAGGAAGTCTTTTTTCATTGCTTTTAGAGGAAGAGGAAGGGAGAGAGAGAGAAACAGTGATGCAAGAGAGAAACGTTGATTGGTTGCCTTCTGCACTCTCCCTGACGAGGGTTTGAACCCACAAGCTAGGTGTGTGCCCTGACTGGGGATTGAACCTGCAACCTTTCAGTTCACAGGACAATGCTGTAATGAACTGAGCCACCCCGGTCAGGGCCAATGGCATTATTTTTGATAGGATGTTCAGGTAACAAATATAAGAAGGTGACATTAAAGGAGAGACCTGGATGAAGGTGTTAAAGAGAAAACCAAAGGCCCAAAATGGAATCACTTGGGCTATATAATCTAAATCAACCAGCCTGGAGTTTTCTGGTCAAGCACTATTAAGGTAGCCTGTCACCTGGACCATCTCCATCCCCATTGGAACAAGAGGCAACCTGTGCAATAACAATCCTTGCCATTTCCTTTCAGCAGAAGATGATGTCCTGGTCTAAGAATAACTTTTCTTTTCTTTTTTTTAAAATTTATTTTTATTTTTTATTTTTTATTGATTATGCTGTTACAGTTGTTCCATTTCCCCCCTTCACTCCCCTCCACCCTGTACACCCTCTCCCACCCACATTCCCCGCCTTTAGTTCATGTGTCATAAGTTCTTTAGCTTCTACATTTCCCATACTATTCTTGCCCTCCCCCTGTCTATTTTCTACCTATTGTCTATGCTACTTATTCTCTATATCTTCCCCCCCCTCCTCCTCCCCCTTCCCTGTTGCTAACCCTCCATGTGATCTCCATTTCTGTGGTTCTGTTCCTGTTCTACTTGTTTGCTTAGCTTGCTTTTGTTTTAGGTATGGTTGTTACTAACTGTGAGTTTGAAGTCATTTTTTACTATTCATATTTTTAATCTTCATTTTCTTAGGTAGGTCCCTTTAACATTTCATGTAATAAAGGCTTGGTGATGATGAACGCCTTTAACTTGGCCTTATCTGAGAAGCACTTTATCTGCCCTTCCATTCCAAATGATAGATTTGCTGGATAGAGCAATCTGGGATGTAGGTCCTTGCCTTTCAGGACTTGGAATACTTCTTTCCAGCCCCTTCTTGCCTGCAAGGTCTCTTTCAAGAAATCAGCTGACATTCTGATGGGAACTCCTTTGTAGGTAACTGTCCCCTTATTTCTTGCTGCTTTTAGGATTCTCTCCTTCATTTTTACCTTGGCTAATGTAATTATGATGTGACTTGGTGTGTTTCTCCTTGGGTCCAACCTCTTTGGGACTCTCTGAGCTTCCTGGACTTCCTGAAAATATATTTCCCTTGCTGGATTGGGGAAGTTCTCCTTCATTACGTATTCAAATAAGTGTTCCATTTGTTGCTCTTCCTCTTCCCCTTCTGGTAAACCTACAATTCGGATGTTGGAATGTTTAAAGGTGTCCTGGAGGTCCCTAAGCTTCTCCTCATTTTTTTGAATTCTTGTTTCTTCATTCTTTTCTGTTTGGTTGTTCCTTTCTTCCTTCTGGTCCACTCCATTGATTTGCGTCCCAGTTTTCTTCCCCTCACTATTGTTTCCCTGTGCGTTTTCCTTCATTTCTCTTATTGTAGCCTGCATTTGTTCATCTAATTTATGTCCAAAGTCAACCAATTCTGTGAGCATCCTGATCACCAGTGCTTTGAACTGTGCATCTGATAGATTGGGTATCTCTTGGTGACTTTAAAAAATTGGATCTGGGGCTTTCAATTCTGTTTGAGCCATCTTTTTTATTTTTTATTTTCCTTTGACCTGGTTGCGTCTGTTAGGTAAGGGTGGTGGAGCCATAGGTGTTCACCAGGGCAGGGCACCCCAGTTGTTGGGTTGTGACGTTGTATGTGGGGGCAGGGTCTGAGAGGGAACAATGGCGCTTGCTCTGCTCTATCTAGGACTCCAGTCCCCTGTGCCGCCTCCCACAAGCAAATTGGGCCCCCCTGGTGCTGGATCCCGGGTGGGTGGGCTTGTGCACTTTCTCGGACTCTGTGGGTTTCTCTGAAGAGCCTCCTGCGAGGCTGAGAGAATCTCCCAGCCTCAGCTCCCACAGGTGTTTTCAGTTGGTGCTCTTTGGCTTTGTTTCCTGGCGATGCTGGTTCCCTGGGTTACGCGGTCTGTGTTGTTGCCTGTTTTCGCCTAGTCTGCACGTGAATGTGTGGCTGTGGTCAGCCAGCCGCCTTGCGCCCCTTACTGGGTCTGCTTGTTGCCTCCCGTGTTCAGGGTCTGCCACCGGTCCGTCAGCTGCTCCTGCACTTTTGGGGTTTGCCAACTGCCGTCTGCGCTCTGCACACCCGCATCTGCCAGCCACCGCTCCTTCCTGCCGGGACCCCTCGACCCCTCTCCGTAGGCCTCCGACTCCGCCCCTCCTTACCGGTCTGGTTGTACCATAGTCCGACTTCCATTCAGTTCATTTCTCTCTGTTCTGGTTGTTTCTTGTTTCTCAATTTTTGTTGTCCTTAGTTTTGGTTGCGTGAGGAGGCACAGTGCGACTACCTATGCCTCCATTTTGGCCGGAAGCCAACTTTCTTTTCTTTTGTTGATAGCTCACTTGCCCCACCATCTTGCTGTTAAAAAATGTTACATTTTGCCCTGGCTGGCATAGCTCAGTGGATTGAGCGCGGGCTGCGAACCAGGCATCGCAGGTTCGATTCCCAGTCAGGGCACATGCCTAGGTTGCAGGCCATGTCCCCCAGCAACCGCATATTGATGTTTCTCTCTCTCCCCCTCTCCCTTCCCTCTCTAAAAATAAATAAATAAAATCTTTAAAAAAAAATGTTACATTTTGTACAACCCTCGGAGTGCCCTTCTGGATGCTACCTGGTTCATGAATCACTTAATGAAGCCAGTGAGATCTTCAGAATTACTCAGTTAATTTTGTTTTTTTTGACAGAGGTGAGGAATGAACCGTGCGGTACGCCAAAACAATAACAAAGGCAATGCCTCTCAAACAGGTGTATTTTTAATGTGCTTAGGGTACAAGGAAACAGGTGTGATTGGGCAGTGTGAGTTAGGGACAGAAAACACACTTGGAGAAATGGTGAAGGGCCTCTCTGTAGACCACGGTGGGGCCGATCTGGGGTCTCATTCTTAATATGATGGGAAACACTTGGGTACTTTTGAGCAAGGGAGTTTCCTGATCTAACAGGCACACACACACATATAGCTCTCTCTCTCTCTCTATACACATACCTTATGAGCATCCCCCAGGAATAAAGGCGACTGTTTCTATCACTGGGCATGCTCCCCACATTGACATAAATCAAAATATCTTAGATCAAATTTAGTCCTCTATGGCATAATGTAAATGATGAAAGAAAGGGCTCTCGTGTTGCCATTTTCTTTTCAAATATCAAGTTGTATGAAAGAAAGCATTTTTCCCAGTCACAGGCGCAGATGAGAAGCACATGTGACATCTTGATAAGCCTTCTCCCTTGGCAGTTCCCAGTGTACTTTTAGGAACAAGCTTCAATTTATCTTTTACGGGGTGGACGTGTATCTGGGAGCCAGCGGAGCTGCATTTAAAAGTGTGCTTCCAGCCTGAGTGTCTCAGAGGAGCTGCAGGGCAAAGCACACCACGCTGCCTTGAGCATTTGGAGAGCGCAGACGGGGGCCGAGTCATCCAGGTAGCTATCCTTAGGATCCCTTGCTTTTAAGTTGCCAAAAACACTCCCTACGTCCACTCGTTCATTTAGGCTTTGTAACAACCCAAAGTGATAATCAGGGCGAGAACATTTGCTCCAATTTTATTGGTGAATAAACTAAGGCTTAAAGAGGTGAAGTAAATGGCTAGAAATGAGGGCAGGTATTGTACATAAGTTTGCTGATTTAAAATTATACCTGTAGCCCTGGGCAAGTGCTAGTTGGTTGGAGTGTCATCCTGTACCAGGAGTGTCCAACCTTTTGGCGTCTCTGGGCCACACTGGAAGAAGAAGAATTGTCTTGGGCCACACAGTAAATATGTTATGACACATAATCACACACACACAAATCTCATAATGTTCTAAGTAAATTTACAATTTTGTGTTGGGCCATGTTCATAGCCATCCTGGGCTGCATGCAGCCCATGGGCCATAAAATTGACACCCCTGCTACAAAAAAAGGTTGTGAGTTCTGTTCCTGGTCAGGGCATATACTTAGGTTGCTAGTTGGATCCATAGTCAGCTCTGTGTGGCGGGCAGCCCATCGACATTTCTGTCTCATAGCAATGTTTCTCTCTTTCTCCCTTTCTCTCTCTCTCGATTTAATAAAATGTATCCTTGAGTGAGGACTAAAAAAATAAAAAATATATACATGAAAATTCTTGACACAGCGATAGGCAGAGCAGGGTGTCAATTTTCATCTCCGTTCTCTGTCGGCCACACTCTGTATGTATTTACATAGGATCTGATGAGCCATCACTAGCCAGACTTTAGCGACGTGACCTTCCCTTTGGTTTACGTGCTCCAGTCTCCGTGATGATTTCAGCAGCCCATGGACAGAAGACTCAGTTGTGTTAGGGATATTTCAATAGAACCTGCTTTCCTCAGACCTCGGGGTTTTCTTCTTTTCCCATGGACATATTCCGTGTGGCCATTCTTGAAGCGAGGAAGCTCTTGGGAAAGACAGAATGGTTATCACGGAGGAACTCAGACAGAATTCCCAGCATTGCTATACTTCTCCATGAAAACCAGGTCACTGGTTCTTGAAGCATTACAAAAAAATCCTGGAAATCCTTACGGAATCTCTGTATAAAATATACCCAGCACTAAAACCAAACCTAAGACATTGATCTCCATGTCTATTCTTTCTAAAAGAGTGTTTAACTAGACACTAAAGGCAGGATTTTTTAACAAACTAAATAGAATGAACACCTGTTGAAGTCCTGAGGCCCTCCGGAGCTTTTATTTGAAGGGGTGTAGGGGGAGTTTAAACTGTAAGGCTACCCAGAATTTAAACTTTCTATTTAGAGTGAATTCCCTATTATGTATAGTGTAGGAGCACTTCACCTGTCAGACACTGAAGGCGGTCGGGTAAGGAGTTGTTGCTGGTGGGGGGGTCTTTCTCTCCCTGTCTGGGCATCCTGAGCACTGTTCTTTGGAATCTACTATTAACAAAGGCTTCATCTCTTCCCCTTCCCCCTCTTCCTTCCTCCCTCTCCTTTCTTCCTTCTCCTCCTTATCTTTTACCTTCTCTCTCCTCCAAGTTCCCTTTTGTTTTTAATACTGAGGGAGTTACCCACACAGTGAAGAATAGTTTAGAAATTCGTAATTATAGCAGCAGAGTCAAGAGTCATCTGTAGTGGCATTAGCTGCCTGGTGACTGACTGTGCTGTTTGCACACCGGTGATGAAGTTTTCTGACTGATTTTGCCAGATGACCTTGGTTCCTGCCCGTTTTCCTGGCTTTGTTCTTTGCTTTCTGTTGATTCTGTGATGCATAGTGTATCCTTCCAATAAGTTTTTCTTGTGTGTGTAAATTAGAACTGGTTCTTGTGGTGTGTAGTAAAAAGACTGACTGATAGACAGAGTAACAGCAAATTCTGTACTTACCTATCTGCCTATCCTTATTCCACTTACCCTGAGAGAACTGCTCTATGTTCCAGCTCTCGAATACAGACCTCCAAGACTACTTCATTTCTGTGTTGATTTTTTGCTCTTTGAGTGTGTGTGGTCCTAGACATCTTCACATCTTGTCGTGCCATGTCTAGTAATTTTAAAAAATATTTTATTTATTTATTTCTAAAGAGGGAAGGGAGGGAGAAAGAGAGAGAGAGAAACATCAATGTGCGGTTGCTGGGGGCCGTGGCCTGCAACCCAGGCATGTGCCCTGACTGGGAATTGAACCTGCAATGCTTTGTTTCGCAGCCCGAGTTCAATCCACTGAGCTATGCCAGCCAGGGCTAGTAATTTTTTCTAACTTGAATCAAGTTAATTTATTTCACATTCCTAATTCCATCACAAGTTCCTCAAGGGCAAGTTTCTCTCTCCATCCTTCTCATCCCCATTTCTTTCCTTTTCCTTTTTCCCTGATAGACTGTGCATTAGACTGAACACACTAATAGTTCGAGGGTCAGAAGTTACCTTTTTAAAAAATAAATGGATGTATGTCATAGTGCTTTGTCGATGAACAAAAAAATTAAGCCAAGCCTGTGTAACTGTGTGGTGGAAACCCCTGGATCTAGGTTTGTAACTCATCTGCACAAGGGCAGTCTAAGGAACTGGCGGGCTTGAGCATGAGCTCTGGAGCAGACGGACTTGGACTGACCTTGGAAAGCTTTAACTTTTTCTAGCTATAGACCTTCAATTGGCTTTAATTTGCTCAACCAAAAATGGTTTGAACAACGCTTTTCTTCCAGGGCAGAAAAGAGGAGTAAGAAAAGTAATAATACTGGGGTGGGAGGGGATGGGTGGGGCAGGGCAGAGCAAGGGCGTGGGAGGATGTGGGACAACTGTAATTGTACAACAATTAAAAAAAAAGGAAAAGTAATAATAACAAAGTAAAGTAGTAAAATGCATATCAGGAGTCAACAAGTCCATTCCCTCTTCATTGATGGGTGTGTTTATCATCAATCTGATGTGGCTTATCAGAAAAGTATCAGAAAATGAATGACTGTGTAGAAGGAGTTAATAGAAGTAAAATTTAAATGCAAGGGTAATGAAGATTTCACTGTTCCTCAGCCCTTCTTATTGACTTCAAGTCAGCATTTCCGGGGGTTTTTAGGGAGAATGTTGACAAACTAGAACTTTCCCAGGAATGAGGAACCAGGATATTGCCCTGTGGAGAGTGAGTGTTGACTTGTGTGGTCCTAGAAGGAAGAACTAGAAACAGCGGGTCCTGATTACAGTGAATGGGGTGCAGTCTGACATCAGGACGTGCTTTCCCCTGGATGGGTAGCTGGAGAGGCTTAATTAGACACTGCATTAACACTTGGGAAAAAAAATACACAACTTGGTAAATGTGTGGCGGGACGGGCTGGGCACTGGAAAAGCAGGGGGTGTGAAATTATCCTAGATTCCTCCCACAGATCCTCTAGTTATCCTCATGGCTGCTCATCCTCTAGAATAAACAATTCCCTAGAATCGTGAAATCCTATGGGCCAGCATACCTCTGGATATTCTCCAGTGCAAATATTTCAGATGTCTCTCCTTCACTTCTAGAAACACTGCCCAGACTTTCCTGATTTTGTCCAGCCCTGGCAGCTTATTTGAATAATCCTGTCTGCCCTGTCTGCCACTAACGTCCCTCAACCTCACCCTGAACACCACAGGTGGCAAACACAAGGCCTGCGGGCCGAATCCAGCCCTCTGCCTTGTTTTGTCTGGTCCGGCACCTTGTTTCTACCTGGTGTCAGCGCCGAACTCCTTGCCCCTAGTTAAGGAATAGTTACATCTATATAGCCCTGAAATTACATTTGGCCCTTTGAAGGCAACCTCGAGGCTGATGTGACCCCCAGTGAACATGAGTTTGACACCCCTGCCCACAGTCTGGGCTCAGGGTCCAGACTGCATCTCACAACAGTGGGCTGTACTTGCCCTGTTGACTGATACCACTTTGCATCACCCTGGAGCTGGCTCAGGGAATTTTGTGAAAATTGCCAATAAAATGGCTTCTGCATTGGCTGGTGTCATTCACCCCTTAACATGATAGAAGAAAAATGTCGAAAGTACAGGATATGTTTGTTATTCTACATCTTGAGCTGTCTGTGGATGTGGTCCATTTCCTGAACTGCCCTGCAGAGATGCTTTCTGGTTCTAAAACCACCCACGCTCTAAAGCAGCCTTGAATCATGTTCCCCTTCCTCTTCAGGGTCAGGGTTACTCTGTCCATTGATATTGTGTGCAGGAAAGGAAACTCACGTTTTTGGGGCATTGCCTTAGATGTTTTATATCTGTTGTCAAATTCAGGGCTCATGTCCCCCCTATGCAGGAATATCTGTGGCTCCAGATTCATGGAAGAAAACTCTGACACTCAAAGGAGTTAAGTTACCAAAGACATGGACCCAGCAAATGGTGGGGATGGGTGCGTGATCCTATGATTAAACTCACAAGAGTCAGTTTTGATTGTCAGTAAGAACCCTGACCCAGGAATCAAGTCCTCTTTACACCGAAACCCATACCTAGGCATCTGCTCCAATTCCTCACTGTCACTTCTCTTTGGGGTGAATATCAGTGGGTATGTTAGCCTGCTTGGAAAGATCTAGACGAAGACTCATGTTCCCTTGTGGGTCATCATCAGCAGGGGAAATAAGGATGTGTTTGTCTGTGTGTGAGTGTGTGAGCCTGATTTCAATCTGACTTTCATTCCTCACCAATTGTTTGAGGCTCAAAAGAGGTAAGCTGCATGATCCATGTCAATTTTCTCAAGTAAATCATAGACCTAATACTCATCACATGTAGATCACAAAATGAGCCATTTGTTTAAGGCACTTCTCAGATGACAGATGTTTAAAAATATTCATTCTTGTTCCTTTATTCTAACTACCTGTATGGACCTCTGTATTTCTGATGTTACAAAGTTGACCAGACTAGGAAATCAAAGCCGAATGAAATTGATGCCTTTAGTTTTGTTGACCAGAAACAGGGGGAAATCTGCAGCCAGTTGAAATCTGGTGGCCCATTTGCAGAACATGGGTGGGACTGACAGCAAGTTCGAGCTGTTAGGCATGCTGGGGAGAGACCTATAGGAGTTACGTCCCTGACTGGTGATTTTCAAAATGTTCTGGAGCGCCTTGCTCCGTTTGAGCCCTTCACCGCCTCTGTAAATCACCACTCAGATTATGGCATTTAGACCGCACAGTGGGGTCATGACCAACGGACTCTCTCCCTCCTCATTTGTACAAAACCAGGCTTTTGCTTCCCCAGGTGCTTGTATCTGTCGTGTGTCCCTTGAAAGGCTGTGATTAGTGTAGCCATTGGTGTCCTTCATGCTGAGGCCCATGTGTGTGTGGTGTCACAGGCCGACTGGCACCCCATCCTTCGTGTTGGCCTTTGTTCACTCTCAAGAGCACCCTGCTCCTTTTTCCTGCTTTGGCACCCACTCCCTCCCTACTAGGGGCTGGGTGCTGGTGTCTCCCTGGCGCTCAGCTTGAGATTGTAAATTCAGATGATTGGGTAGCTAAGGAAGTGCTAATAGCTTGTGCTGTGGCGCAGTGGGCGGTTTTTTTTGTTTTGTTTTGTTTTCTGTACATGAGTGTCTTTATATTTTGCTCCCCTAACCCCCAAGTGACAATATTTTAATTAAAAGTTGAGATGAGAGAACATGGGGAGGTCTGTAGAGAAGCATGCTTGCCTTTTGTTTAATCCTAAGCATCCCAGAAAGGGCTGTGAGCTTTTGGTAAGCAAGGAGAGAATTGGAAATTGAGAGAGCCACAAACAATGTATTTTTCAGAAATATCTGATTTTGTTTATTCGTGTCCTTTAAAAAAAGACCCAGCCTTTGCCTCCCAATGCTGAATCACTGCTTCGAGAAATGAACAAGAGCATTGAACCCTTTCATCCCTATAGCATATAAAATAGACAAATCACATATGTTCATACATAAAATGTGATCTATACACCACACACATATAACTTTTTGAATGAAAATTAAACACAGGACCCAATTTAAATTAAATATGAATTCCAAACCTGAATTCAACCAATTAAATTAAAATTAAACTCCACTAACTAACATTAACAACCCTTCTAACCACCCATTAACTTCTTGTGATGCTTCCCTTTTTTCTCAAGTCCACCTTCTGAGACTCGTTCCCTGAGTGGGCGCTCCTGTGTTACTGCTCACAAGCATACAGTGGGGAGGAGTGCAACATTGTATTTCCTCCATCACGTGGTGTTTCTCTGTTCTGCCGAACATTAGAAGTGGTGGGATAACTGGGAAAGAGATTCACTTCTATTCCCACTGTCCTAACCTTACCTGCGTTTGGTGGCCCCCGGCCAGGTGTGTCTAGCCTCTCTCTAGGGTGGTTTTCTTCCTGACATTTTCCCTGAGCCTTGTTCCCAAGGAGATAAGGACTGCACACACTAGCAGGAGCTTCTGCCAGAAGCTTATTTGATTGACTTTTGGCTCCTTTTTCTTTCTCATGGTAAGGGTTATTAAAGCCCTTTTTAGCCTAAAGTTTAATCTAAAGTTGGGCCAGTCCCCAAATGTTCTGCACAAATAAGAAGATAAGTGTTGCCCCCACTAAGACAACGAAGCTATTTTAAGGAGTTTGCCTCTCTCTAGATACAGATATTATTGAAGGCTTCACTGGGTCCTACTGTCCTCCATGGGGGAAACTCTAATTCACATCTGAGTCATCCTTTTGGCATCAGCCCTGCCATAGGCTGCACGTTTGCATCTCCCCCAGATTCTTATGCTGAAACCTAATCCCCAGATAGAGTCTGGAGGTGGGGCCTTTGGGAGGTGAAAGATAGGAGGACAGAGCCCCCATGAATGTGATCAGTGCCCTTATGCAGTGCACCCCAGGAAGCTCCTGGTACCGTGTGAGGACACAATAAGATGATGGCTGTGAACAGAAAGTGGACTTTCACCAGGCACCAAATCTGCCTTGATCTTGGACTTTGCAGCCCCTAGAACCTGGGGGTTGGAGGGTGTAGGTGAAGGTGGTCCAGTGGTACAAACTTCCAATTATGAGAGGAATAGGTTCTGGGGACAGTGAGTGCACTGTTCTAACTATAGTTACCAAAACCGTTTTATATCCCTAAGAGTTGCTAAGAAAGTAGGACTTAAATGTTCTCATCACACACACAAAAGGTAATTATGTAAGGTGATAGATATGCTAATTTACTTTATCATTGTAATCATTTTGCAATTTATATTTGCATATCAAATCATCACTTTGTATACCTTAAATTTACACAGTTTTATATGCCCATTATGTTTTAGTAGAGCTGAACAAAAACTTTAAAAAGGGACCAGTAAACATGTTAACAAAAAAATTTCAGAATAATGATTGCTGGACTTGAACTTTGGGGTTGCATGTGATTTTTGCACTAATGCTTGTCATAATTATTGACACACTTGATCTAATATTTGTTTTATTCATTTATCTAGCCATCAATGCGATTGTCCCAGATCTGTGCCAAAATGGAGCCCGAGGCAGGATTAGTGCAGATGCCATCAGCATGCATTTGCTTGGCAGTTGAACAGCTGGGAAAAAGGAAGTGAGTCGGGGAAAAGGAGAGACAGGGAAAGGAAAGTGACCACCGTTTTCCAATAAGCAGCAACAGACACAGCTGATGACTCAGCAGATCCTGCTACTCAGATCACGGGATGCTGTGGGAGGGGAAGCTCTCCCTTGGAATAGTAGAGGGGAGGAGTAAAGGCTAAGAGAATTTATCTTCTGGCTCCTCCTCCTCTTCCAGCCCCTGTCTCTCATTGGTCAGAGTTTGTCTCATTGGGAATTAATTCATTCATACTTCTGGGTTGCTTCTTGTATCTTTGTTGGCACTCTGTATAGAAGCCATATCCTATACCATTTCGTGTGGCACTTTAATTGGTTCCCAAGTGACACGATAAGGCAAAAAGTACTTTTAAGATTAGCAATTTTCGATCTCATTTATAATGTTCACAGGGCGGCACTTAATCCATTGAGCCACACCAACCAGGGCTATCTCATTTATAATGTTATTACTTCAAGCTCATGAAGATATTTTCCTATTTTTTTTCCAGGAGCTTGTGCTTTTATCAATCACTTTTGACCTATAATTCATATAAAAATGATCTTTGTATATTTATTTTTGTGTTTGATTAATTTTGTCCCCTGAAACATTACATGCTTTTGTGTCTGGCAGCTTGGTAGTAATACTATTTGTTATCATTAGTTTTAGTTTTCCTCTGTTCTGTAGAGGGAAAGGAGTGTCCAAGGAGTTACCTGATAAAACCCTGATGTACGTATGTATGTATGTATGTATGTATGTATGTATTTATTTATTTTTAGTACTTACCTGAGGACATTTTTTAAATTGCTTTTAGAGAGAGAGGAAGGGGGAGAGAGGAACATTGCTGTGAGAGAGAAGCATTGATCAGTTGCCTCCTGTATGTGCCCCAACTGGGGATTGAACCTGTAACCTTTTGGTGACAGGATAATGCTTCAACCAACTGAGCCACACAGGCCAGAGCTATCTTTTTTTTTTTTTTTAATTGATTTTAGAGAGAGAGAGAGAGAGAGAGAGACAGAGACAGAGAGGGAGGGAGGGAGAGAGAGATAAATATCAATTTGTTGTTCCACTTATTTAGGCATGTATTTGTTGCTTCTTGGCACAGCCCACAACCTTGGTATATCAGGGCAATGCTCTAACCAATTGAGCTTCCCTCCCAGGGCAAAACTCTATTTTGAGTCTATAATAACTTCTATCTTGTTTTTTCCCGAGATAATACACACGGGGTTGTGGTATAACAAAAATCTTTGATGTTAAAAATTTCTGTTGGCAAAAATCTCTTCCTTAGCCATGATATACTCACTTTGGAAACTCGTTATGATGTTTTCCCCCTCAGGCCTTGTTTGGGATGGGAAATTTATAAACATTGTCGTCATCTCACATCTAAATGTCAGAAAATGAAATGTCTCTGAAGAACCTGACAGACTCACCAAACCCAAATTTTATTTGTGCTACAAAACAAGTACTGCCTGTTTGGATTTATTATATATAATTAGGAGCTTCCTACAGTCTGATGAAGGCTATTGGCAGTCTGCATATCACTACCATTACAAAAATGTGCCTTTGACACTCAATATTTTGTACATAGAATAGAATTTAATTTTGTGTGTTAGAGGTCTTTTGGTATTCAGGGATTGTCAGACCTTTGGTGTAAGGAAGTTTGATGGGGTTACTGTGGACTTCATTCTTCAAATGCAAAGCTCAGAACAGAGAGTATAATGGAATTTGGAACCTATTCTGCTTTTTTTTTTTTTTTTAAGTCCAGCTGTTATAATAATATCAAGATGGACAGAGCAGAGCTGGCCCTATGTGTAATTTTTCTTACTTTAAAGCAGTCTCCGCGATGAATTTTTAGTTTTGTTTTTGAAAAGCAGGTAGATTATATTCTTGGTTCATCTTTGTTTTGCGGAGGCAAAATTAGAGGCCTCAGCCTCCTGCTGGCAGAACAAGCTCTCAATTTCTCACTGTCGAAATTCAATCTGATTTCTATCTTTTTCACTAAAAAGCTGTCAACAGCAAATAAGCATTCCCCATCAGAGCCACATTCATTTCTGAGGTACACAAATTCATCCCATGGGAGAGGATTCAAGTAATTGAAATTGTTTCTGACTTTTAATTTCTTTCCTGGGAAATGGGAAATGATATTAGCCTGGGCTCCGAGCACAGTCCGAAATGAAAGAAGAAGAGACGTGGGCGGGACCTCCTCAGTGTGACCCTCCAGGACCCTGAAGCCTCCGAGTGGGGCATGTTTAGAATGCGTGAAGCAGCGTCTCTATCTGCATTCTTGTTTGCAGCTAGTGATCCCATCAGGATGGCAGCTTCGTGCTCGTATGCTGCATCAACAGAAACTTTTTTTTTCCCCAAAAGAAGCAGACTTGTAATAGGAGTGTATACTGCCAGTACAAAAATAAAAAGAAATGTTATTCTTTTTTAGAATGTCCTTGAATTGAGTTTGGGAAATGGCCTTTGCTTTGGGTAAAGATGACATTCTAGGTATCGTCTCCTTATTTTTACTTCCTTGGGTTTATTTTATTTATTTCAGATAAATGTTCAATAGAGTGTATTGGTTTGTAGTGGCCCATTTATGATGAACATGTGTATTACTTTGGTTGCAGAATCTCTTTAGATAGACTTGTAAAAAATGTGAGCTTTTGGTTTTACATCATACATTTCTTTATCTTTCACTCTCTCCTGCCAGTTCATGCAAATATCCTCAATCTCAAAATCTCACAACTGGGATAAGAAGTGTTAGGCATGACGTACACATACAAACGAGTAAGCTTCCTACCACACTGAAAGGAACCCACCCCTCCTGTGCAAATGTGTTTGACAGTGGTTAGAAAAGAAGCAGCATTTAAGACATAGATTTGGAGTGAGCTAGAAATCTACCTCAAAAGTTATCAGATGGTTTCTAGGACTTTTAGTCCTCCCAGTTTCTTAGAAGTACTTTGGTTAGTCAAGGTCCCCTTAAAGTGAAGATACCTAGAATCAAACTCATGGTAACTCACTGGCACAGAATAAAATGCAATCTGTCTTTCTGATAATACATCTATCTCTAGCTCGACTTACGTCTAATCTATATCTATGTGTGTACACGAACATCTGGGGTTATGCTTTTATTTGTTCAGTGCAATTTTTGCAGATCTACCTAGCAGGGTCCCACCAGTGAGCTGAGCACCATGCAGCCTTCAAGGAGCATGAGCAAGGCTGAGTCTTAGACCGCTGGGCTGGGGAAGATCGTGACGTGGGCAATACATTTTAACAGTGGAGAAGTGAGATGCTAAAGAAGCTCACGACAAGTATACCCAACCCACAGCTGGGTGTAGAAGCTGGATCAGGCTGTGAGTGGACACCCCCCAGATGGAGGGTTGTGAGAGCATTTGTTCAACAGGCGTGGGCAGGAGGGGCTGAGCAGGGGAGCAGTGCTGATGCTCTCCTCTATTGTCCCCTACGTGACACACCCCCTTCAGCACGATAGAAGTCACAGCCAAACACACCCTCTTACAAGGACGTTTAGCAGTGGTCTGGTTTTAAATATTAAATGCCCTTGGATCTCGCCTTTACCATGAGCACCATATTACATCCTTGAGAGAACTTCGTAAACTCAGTTTGTCTTCATTTCATTTCACTTAAGTGATATTTCTGTACCTTGGATAGTTTAGTACTCTGAAATGTTGCCGTCTCCCAAAGTCTCCACGAGAAATAGTGTTTAAGTAGGGCCTCCCAGGATCAGGAGAAGCTATGCCCATGAGGAAGGACTGGGAGAAGGAGTTCGAGAAGGAAGGAGAAAACTACAGCTGCTGAGAAGGCCAGTCGGTCAGGGGAGGGACACAGAGAGAGGCTTGAAATGGGGCTGGCAGGATGGGTAAACTGCACCCCATTTTTTATTCATTTGTACCTGCAGTTCTATTCTTTTTCCTTTTCAGGCCTAATCTGGGCTCTGCAAAGTTGACCTTTGCAGGCTGCATTCAGACTACCTTGCTGGACCGCAAATTGTTGGATTTGAGCAATGAGATGCAACGGCAGTACACAGAAGCGTGGAGGGACAGGCAGGCTGAGGTATGCCTCCTCCAACTCCCGGTCCCCCCCGCCCACCAGACCTCTCCTCCATGGCTCCAGCTCTCATTGGGTCCCCAAGCAAACTGACTTTGCTTTTAGGGATATTCATGCCTTCATATTGTTGTTTGTCATTGCCCCATCATCTCTGATTTGTTTGCTGAATGATGCCTCTTCTCCTGTAGGTAAGCAGTCCCTAAATTACAGTTTCTTCTCCTGAATGATCTGGGACGAATTAATTCTGTTTCCTGCAGGAAACCCGACTCACCACAGGTGGGCTCTAAGGCGATATCGTTGAGGACACATGAAATAAAAGCACCACTTTCCTCGCCTCATCCAAGATGTTTGACTGCACACGACCAAAGGGTAGAGCCTTGGGGACTGTTCGAATCCGGCATCACGCCCCTTTCTAGTGTGGATCAGACAGGAGGCTGGCGGAAGGCGTACCTGCACGGCTGGAAGGAGGGCTTTCCACGCCTTCTGATTCCTTCTCCTCCCTTCCTACTTGAAAGGCCATTTCTTTTTTCTTTTGGTTCCTAGGTTTTACTCAACAACACATACAATATGTGTCAGATAAATGAGTTTTTAAAAAAGATTTATTTATTTTTTAGGGGGAGGGAGAGAGAAAGAGAGGGAGAAAAACATCAATGTGCGGTTGCCTCTCGCGCGCCCCCTACTGGGAACCTGACCTGTAACCTAGGCAGGTGCCATTGACTGGGAATCCAACCAGAGCCCCTCCTATTCACAGGCTGGCACTCAACCACTGAGCCACACCAACGAGGGCACAAAATGTGTCAGATAAATGAGTTTTAATCCTGATCTCCCTCCTCTTCTTCATCCTGGTTTATCTGGAAGTAATGCAATTTGTAACTCTCTTTGCTGTTAGCAACTACATGCAAGCAGTCACGTAGATTCTTCTTCTTCAAATATTTTTTGGTGAGATAGTTCAAATACGTTTTGGAAAAAGGAACCTGAGAAGTTACAGTGATCTTACTCTTGCTTCTTTCAATGGTTACATGTAGAAGACCATTTTGCATGGCATAGGCCCAGCTCCCACTCAGAGATGCACAGGACCCACGTGCACAGATAGGTTCTCCCGTGGGGAATCAGGCCTGTGATGTGCCTAGGCCACTTTGAGTCTTGCTCTTGCTAAAAAACTCCCTCACCCTGAATTGAGGACATTTACTGCAAAGTAACTTCTAAAAACCACGCTAAACCTTCTAAGGATGAGTGTAACAGGTTCAACCACTTTTGCCTTTTCATTTGCAAATATCCCTCTTCTGTGATATGATTAGCAGCATTGGCTCCTTTGTTTTCTGTAAAAGGGAACCACCTAATGCGAACCTGTGCAGAGTAAATGAGGACCATCATGTAATGTGTGAGAAACCCAATAAAGGCCGGTCACCACAAGGGCCAAGGCTTTTGCTCCCCTTGAGAGAAAAGCTGTGCTGTCTCTTTTCCTCCACCAGACTCGGTAGTCCATGTGAATGTCTCATTTCATCCATAATGATGCGGACACAGTGGGCTGGTGCCTGCATCAGTTACAACCCCTCCACCAAGGTTCCCGGCTTTTCCGTTCACTTTGATTCTCCCCTGAGGGAGCTGCTCAAAATTGGCAGCCTCCGTGATTCCATCTTCTACAGGGTGGGGGCAGTCAAGGGTGCATTTCAAAACCTGCTTCTCATTTTTGACCTCCTTACCTGCAAGCTTCTTCCAATCTGGCTGGTTTGCCAGCCCAGCCCCTGGTGGACGCTGAAGAACACTGCCCTGCACCAGCTGCGTAGGAGCCAGGCCCGTGAGGCCCATGTGCCAGTCCCGGTGCCCAGGCCTCATGTGGAGCCATACTAACCCAAAAGGTAATTTCTGACCTCTAACATTGCTGTGGTGTGCTAAGCTGAGGAAATTAAAAAAAATGTATCCTGAAGTCTGTGCATTTCTAGACTGGCAGCCAACACGATATGTAGATCCATGCTAAATATGCGTGGTTTGTGATGATTTACTGAGTTACTCCTTCCTCTAGGGCAGGGCTTTTACAAGTCTCCTGGGGATAGTGCTTGGGCCCCAAATATAACATCTTAGTATCTACCTCACTTGTGAGGAGGGTCACAAGGAATTTGTTACCACTAAGACTTAAAATATGCAAATAATTACCTATGGATTCATAGTTACCCTATAATAGCAGAATACTTTCTTGTGTTCTGCTGTGCTCTCCTGAGACAGAGAAAAAGCCATTAAGATACAGTTCCTGTGCAGGGAGCAGGGCTGAACCCCAGCCTCTCCATCTGCGTCACAGAAGTGAGTGGGGCAGGTGACTCAGGTCTGTAACGAACTCCTGGGAGTGAAAAGATCAAGGACCACTGCTGTCACATTGAACTATTACTAGACATGTAACTTCCCATCTTGTGATATGTATATAAAGAGAACTTACTTTCTTTTCATGGGGAGAGTAGATGTCGAGGAATGACAATCCTTCCCGAACCATTGCTGTTCACATTTAGAATGCCAGCTTCGGGCCGGGAGCGGGGGGTGGGGGTGGGGGGGCTTTGTTTTGTTTGCAGCTACGGCCCCCGAGGGCAGGCTACTGTGCGGCCTTAGCAGATGCTCAGTATGTCCTTGTGGGAAGAAGGGAGAACTGGACAGTTTCCTCTGCGGGACACACGCAGACACTTCCTTCTAACCCCTCTGCCTCAGAAGTGTGATAACGGGGGTAGGAGGACACATTTTAGAGGCCAGTTAAGTGGCCTATATTCAGATCTAGGTATGCTCTAGTATCTTATATTCAGATCTAGGTATGCTCTGTCATAGGATCTAGCTATTTTTTGCTGTCCGATCTCTTCATCTAGTCTTCTGTAAAATGAGTTACCAACATTTATCTCACTGTGCTGTGAGAGTTAAATAACATGAGGTGTGTGGAAATTCAGGGCAGGAAACATTAAATGTGTGGTTCAGCATTATTGTCCTTTTTACCGTCTGAGATTTTTTGGGAGCTCACTGCATTTGCACCTTCGGCATCAGGGAAAACTGACGGGTGTTTCAGGCACCGAGAGAGTCTCTGGAATGGAAGCGCTGACTGTTCAGGCTGCTCCTGTGGGAAAGTGTGGATCTGAGAAATAGAGATTCATGCCAAGCCCGGGGCCCTCTTCCACCTAAATTTTATTTGAGATAGGCTCAAGTTGGCTCTGGTTAAAGAAAACAATCATTTTGATCAGTTGGGCTCACAGAACTCTTCAATGCAAAGGGAAAAAACGTTTTCATGGAAAAGTCAAATGGGCTGGACAGAGCCCTGAGAACTAGGAACTCTAGTCACCCTAAATGCTTTGTTGAATCCGTTTTCTTGTTTGTAAAATGGGCAAAAAAACCTCAGCTTTCCCTCTGACAGAGGGCTGCTGGGAGGGCTGTATCAGAGAATGGACCAGAATGTCCTATGTTAACTTTGGAACCCTGTATATATCCTAGAAGTTATCATTTTTTTATTAGTACAGTTCAGTCAGTGGATCAGACTCTCTAGTACTGGTAAAGACGGAGGCAGGATGGCAGGCGAGAGTGTAGGAATTTGGTAAACACACAGCACGTTGTCTTCTTTTATTTTTCATTTTTGGTAGTATGACTCTTCAGCTCAGGAAAGATCTGAGCAACCATGGGAACAGACCTTCCCAGTCTAAGAGAAAGAGGGATGTCTCACTCCCTTCCTGGAAAAACACCCGAAGCTCCCAGGGTCGGCCCCTCAGGCTACAAGCAGAGAGTGAAACATCCTTGCTCATGGGGAAATCAATACCAGCCTTTGTTCCATTCTGAGGAATGAGACAGCTCTGTTCCAGTTGGAGTGGGCTGTGTGAAGCAGATGCTGGCCTCTTCCAGGCCTCGTCTGGCCAGCAGTTGCGAAGGAAACGACTTGATAACCCCAGGTGACCGTGACGATGGAAGTCACTGGGGACTTGAAAATGAGAATGTCAGTATCTCGCTTCTATTTATTTCTTGAAGACAGAAGTGGAAAAGGTGTAGGGCAAATATTGTCTTGAGAGGATAACATATTTTTGAAATCTTTGGCTGTCAAGCTAGCCCAAGATCTGGGCCTGCCTCGTGTGCAGTGGGTCCAAACACTTTTTATGCCACCATATGCTCATTGGAGAAGCCCAGTGAGTGATACACAGGCAATAGTGGACCTGCTCCAGCCGAAGGGGAATGCGGGTCATGGTGTTGGTCCCTGACTATGTTATTTGTCTGGTGACTGTCACCTCTGAGATGGAGTTCTTTGGGCCCTGGTCCCTCTACTCAGGTTGTCTAGCCCCCCATCAAGTCACTCAAATGATGCCTCTTCCTATCGGGTCTCTCAGGTATAGTCATCAGGGACCACCTGGATGCTCGAGACCGGGACTGTCTCATCTCTTACCTCTACAGCTATACTCTGGAACCCACTGTATGCTCACTAAACTTCCCTGGACTTTCCATTCTGTCCACCTTTCTATTGCCACGTGTCCTTGAGTTCTTCCCCATTCTTCTCTCTGTCTCTGGACTGTGACTGTTCTCTGAATTCTTGGCTCCTTCAGGTCTGGGCTATTTCACGTGGTAGTTAGCTCTGTCTCCATTTTACATGTGCAAAGTTAAGGCTCACAGAGGTTAAGTAATTTGCTCAACACTAGTTACAACATTAGTCTAGTACAGTCAAGATTGAAGTGAATTATTTGAGCACTGTTATTTCTTTTTCCATGTATAGGTTGAAAGATGTGCAATATCAGGTCTGAGGTATTTCACTCTCTCTCCTACTTTCTCTAATTCAGTTCATCAGGGCTTGGTGATTGGAACCCATCTCTAAACTGGCTTTAAATAAAATGGGAATTTATGGGTTGACAATGCAAAATATTAGCTTCACGTATAACTAGTTCTAGGTGCTCAAACAATATCATCAAAAGTGAGTTCTCTACATCCTTACATTCTGCAGTTCTGTTCTAGTTTCATTTTTCTGGTAGGCACTCAAATCAGGAAGATTCCAAGACGTGGCAGTTCCCTCTTTCACTTTCCAAGTCTGTGGAGAAGGGCTCTTGTTGGATTGCTTTGGAAAAGTTCTAAGCTTGATTTTGAATTGATGTAGGTATGTGCCAATCCGGAAATTATCCCTGTGGCCAAAATATGGAACTAAATTGCTTGGTGAAAAGTGTGATATAGGCCCACACCTAGATCCCGGGGAATGTATCAAGACAAATTAAATGTGAAGTGGAAAAGAAAAATACTGGGTTGCTACTATAAAAGTGGCAATGCGAACATTGGGCAGGGAAAAACAATGAAAGGCCACTATGATACTCTGTTAATACCATCTTAATAAAGCTTTTCCTCACTTTCCCCTTCCCTTCTCCTCTCTCTCCCTCCTTCCTTTTTTTCCTTTCTTCCTATAATGTTTGTTATGTATACTCATATAAATTATTGTCTTGGATCCTTCTTTGACATTACAAGGTAGGTAACAAGCATTTATTATTATTCTCATTTTATAGTGGAGGACATTGAGACCCAGAGGATGAAATGATCCTCTTTTCTCTACAAGAATTTGTCCATGGGGAAAAAAAAATAGTCCAAGCAGGAGAGGTTCAGGGAAATTTATGTGTCTAAACACAAGAGGGATAATCATTTGTGCCCATGAGAAATCAAAGCTGGGACCTTGACCTCATTAGCAGTGAACCATTAGCTCTTTAGAAAAATAAGGCAGTGAATGGTACGAGAGAATTAATGCACATCCCCAATGCCTAATGTGTTACCAGACTGAGAAGGCCCAGGGGCAGATGTGGCGCATTCGATGACTACAATATGAGCTGTGTGTCATTAGGATCTCTCGCAGAGGGTTTATAAAGAAACGCACTCTGTGTAGTTAGAAGTGAACCCTCTTCTTTATTCAGTGTCAACTGTTTTTTAATGTTGAGGGAATTGACGCTTTGTCCAGAGAAGCTATAAATGTGTTTGAGGCATTAGGAGAAGGGGATCTGTGGTCTCGGGAAGGGCGATGAATCACAGCTGGCATTAGCCTGGCTCTCCTTGATCAAAAGTTGTGTCAAGTGCGGCTCAGGAAATGAACCACCATGGCCCGGTGTGATTATGAATTTGGGGTTTAACAGGCTTCGCCGAATCAGCTACAGCTTTTAAAAAGTAACTTAAAACATTTTCAGTTCTAGTTGACAGACAGTTTATATTAGTTTCAGGTGTACAACATAGTGATTAGACATTTACATAACTCAGGAAGTGATCACCCCGATGGGTCTAGTATCCATCTGACACCATGGAGTTGTTGCAGTATTGACTATATTCCCTATTCTGTGCTTTACCTCCCTGTGACTTGTATTTTTTTAACTGCCAATTTGTACTTTTTAATCTCTTCATATTTTTCACCTATTCTCCCAAACCCCCCACCCCCGAATCTGGCAATCATCAATTTGTTCTGTGTATCTGTGAAGCATCTACGGCTTTAAGAGATGTCTCTGAGGCTTATGCTGTCAAAAAGTGTCAAAAATTGAATTGCGTGAAAATATCATGAATATTAACTAATTATCTTCATTTTCTATTATAGTTAATCCAACAAAAGGAGGCACTATACTCCTTTTAAAAATTATTTTAAAAACACATTTTATAAATATTTATTATGTACTTTGTGTCTGTCAAGTAGTTCAGTAAAAATGAGCACACATGGTCTTTGTTCTCAAAAACCTCATGATCTGGACTGAAGTGGGTAAAATAATAGTCCAGGAAGACGCACAGACAGTAGCCTGACTCTCAATGCATCTGTGCATATTACATAGTCTCTGGCCTTGGTTTCCCTACGAATGGCTAAATATTGCCTCCTCTAGAAATAAAGCTAAAGACAAATTTCTCTAGAGTGCGTGTCATGTGGCAAGAATTAGGATGTCAGACATCTTCACACTTTTCCTGTTTTCCGCTACCCTGTCCTGACAACTTACCTGTCTCTCCTTCCTTCCTTCCAATTGATGAAGAATGCAAATGAGTGTACTGTGTCAGAGGGGGAGCAGCCACGCTGCCTGATTCTCCTGTATTCTCCCTGTGCTCCGACTCCGAGCCTGAGTGGGGGATGCCGGGAGGGAGCTCGGACACACCCAACTTATACCCAGGGGGCATTAATGCCTAGACTGCTCCAATCCAGCGGGAATCTTTATGGCCCAGCCCAGAGGTGCCTCAGAATCACTGTGAGGACCTGGTTAACATACATGCAAACACTCTGATGCAGTAAATATCAGCCGGGCTTTTGTGTTTAAACAATGTTCACCACTGTGCTGCATACAATGGATCCAGTGCCCAAAAGAAACAAGTTGTGAAGCCATGAAAAGACAGGGAGGAAATAGACACTTAAGTGCGTGTTACTGAGTGAGAGAAGCCCATCTGAAAAGGCTGTGTCCTGTATGGTTCCAACTCTGTGACATCCTGGAAAAGGCATAACAATGGTGACAGACCAAGGGGAGAGGAGTGGGTAGGGAGAGCACAGAGAATTAAGGGCAGTGAGATGTTCTATATGATACTATGAGTTTGGATACCAGCCGTCATACATTGCCCAACCCATAGGGCGTGAAACCAGAGAGGGAACCCTGATGTCAGCTCTGGACTTTGGGTGACGCAGATGTGTCCGTGTTGGTTCACCACTGGTAACACATGTAGCGTCTGGAGCTGGATGTCGGCATGGGAGGCTGAGTGTCTGGAGTGGGTAGAAGGGAAACTCTCTGTGCTTTTCCTCATTATTGCTGTGAACCTAAACTACTCTAAAAATAGCCTATTAATTAAAAAAGTGCTCACCAGATGAGGATGATTCAGAGCATCTTTGAGACCCCATCCCATGCCGTCATTTTACAGATGTGACATAGAGACAAAGGCGGAGAGAGGGGACATGGCACCAGGAAGCTCAGGGCCAAGGCAGCAATGGACATGAGGCATTCTCGCTCCTTCAGTGCTGTCCCCCCTGCTCCCGCTCTGTGTTGATGGGTCCTTGCAATGTCCCACCGTGGTCCTGTGTTGTGGATAAGCAATGAACATAGCTCAGCTTTATAGTTGTCTGACTCCTTTGGGAGCTGGGGAAGGAGTGAAACTCATTCCTTCTCCATCAATTGCTTCTGAAGGCAGATTAGTGGGGGAACAATCCTGGGGTTGGAAAGTCTATTCAGGTGACCTGGCAAGACTAGAATTTTCTGCCTGAATTTTCTGACGTGTAGTTAGCATATTGTTTTACCTCCCCATCTCTCAGTCTCGCCGACATTTGCACAATGCTGGGTCCTTTTTCTACTCCAGGAAGTTGCTAGGAAGTTGGAGCTGATGCCTCTCTCTTCAAAAGTGCTCAGCGGTTCCATTTGTAGGCATGCAATGGATTCATGCCCAGTGCCTTGAAGATACCTTTAGATGTTTATCTCATTGAGTTACTGCACCGTTCTTCCACTGTAATTTCTCATTTACCCTATATGGGAAGATCCCGGGGGTCAGAAATTAGTGCACGTTGAACAAGGTTGCCAAATTCAGGCCTGAACTCAGGACTCCAAAGCCTGCGATCTTTTCTCTGAACCAGGTCATGAAAGGGGTTGTCAACATGGAAGGCGTGACTACTGCTCTTTGGTCGTGGGCTTCTGGACACCCACCTAAAGGAGAGGAGGGCAGACCCTCCTCTCAGCACTTCTGAAAGCACTGCACAGAGGTCCACCAGAGAGGCGTTATACTTCTACAAATTCTCATCGAGCCCCCATTTGCCTGGAGCTGGTCTGGTAATTCATTCCAGGACGTCTGGCCCCAGCAGCTCCTGGGACGCGTATCAAGCAGGACATGAGGCCCCTGGACTGAATAAACAGCCAAAGCCAGATCGGCGCATCAGCTGCAGACAGGGCAGAGGCAACCGGGCACCAAACCAGCCCTCATAGCTCCTTTCATTCCTGGTCATTTGGATGATTATTAAATGTGTCACTTTTCATTTTGACTTTTTTCCCTTTTGGCATGGAACAGGGATATTTATCTTGTGATAGGATTTTAAAGCTCAGTGCCAGGTTTGGGGTCCCTAAATGCTACTCCAGTATTGACATCTCAAAATACATTATATTTCAAAGTATTGTGTAGGAAAAGCAAAACGTACCAGCAGCTCAGAGTTGAGCTGTTTGCTTTCCAGCATGATTCCCTAGTTCACTTTGTGCTTTTGGTGAGCCCAGTGTCACCCACACGGCAGAGATAGCTCGGTCACGGGGGCTGGCAGTTCATCGTGGAGAGGTGTTTGATATTGCACCATCAAAGTACAGAGCTTTAAGCAGCGTTTTTCAAAACTGGAGTTTGGGGTCAGAATGGCCAGTGTCTAAATTCTAGGTCTTCTATCCACCAACTTTGTCACATTAAGGGAGTTTTGATTTTCCCAAATGGAAAATTGAAACATCGTGAGGATCCAATGGGGTAAGGAGGCAAGTACAATATTTAAATGCTGGGCACATAGATAGGGCTCAGAAAAGGCTAGTTCCCTTCCCCCCAGTTCCATTGTTCAAGGCTAATTGATACGGTTAACTAGGAGGATAGGGAGGACTTTGCTGCTTCTATCTTTATATTTTCTTTCAGAATTCTTCTTCGGCAGAGAGAGATATGGATAAACAATTGAGGAGAGGAGACAGGAGATTTGTAGTCTGGCAGAACAATGAAGAGCAGAGAAAGGAGAAACTAAATTATTTAGTATGTGTTGTGGGGGTGGGAAGTGCAGACGCAAGCGGAGAGTGAGGAGATGTGAGGGTAAGTGGAGGGTGAGGCGGGGAAGGAGGAAATGCAGGGTGTCTATTGGCTGCATCTTTTATGGGCTTGGGTGTAGTTTTCTTGGGTGGGAATCAAAGAGCCACACCCAGGATGAGAAAAAAGGGCCTTTCCATAGCTACTGCAGTTGGAGTTGTGTTATTTTCAGATATTCAGTTCCCTTAAGAGGGAACTTAAGTTCCCCTGCCTGTGTTCACAGCTTAAGACCTGAATCCTCTCCAAATACTCTTATGTTTACCTAATTCCAGAGGATTGTTCCTCCCTCCCCTCTCCTTTCACCCCTCCCACTCTGTCTCTGTCTCATCCTATGTCTTCCCCTTAAATAAGGCAACTGCTTTCCCTTCTCTAGTTTGGCTGTTGTTCCCCTTTCTGGGTATGGCCTGGTACCTACTCTTTGATCCCATCTGTTCCAGCTGCCCTGTGCAACCCCTCAAATGGAGGAGCCCTCTCTTCCGGAACCAGCCAAGCTCTGCTTCGCTTGACAGAGATCCCTTGCTAAAATGAACTCAGCTCCCTGTAAAGGGGAATCTGAAAGACTTTTGTCTTTACCAGCCAAAGAATTCTGATATGGTCATCGGACTTTACAGTCCAAACAAACTCGAAGGGCCTCAGCTTGCTTCTGGCTGTAAAATGTTTGAAAAGGCATACTGAACCCCAGATTTGTTTTCGTCTGTTTATACAAGGACCAATGCGCGCGCGCGCGCACACACACACACACACACACACACACACACACACACACACAAACAACCCAATGTAGAGAAATAAAGTGAAACGATTAAAAAAGTTGCAGAATGCGAAACCACTAAGATAAAACCAAGCAAGCCCATGGAGATAATGGCTATCTGTCTGCAGTAAACTTGAAGTGAGAACAATTCCTGAAGTGATAACACTCGCCTGAGAGGAAGTACCTTGGATGTGGACAAGGCCGGGAGGGTTTGCAAACACTTGCAAGGCCAGACGGCACCCAGGGAGGGTGGGGCAGGATTTTGTCTTTATCAGGCCATTGAAACAAAGCTTTATATTCTCGGTATGAGTTTAAAGTGGAAACGAGTCAGGAAGTCACATGACATCAAACACCAGTTGATACGCAGGTTGTTTTCTGCCTAGTTCACCTTTTCTTTCCACGTCTGTGAATATGAGAAACGTTTGTTAGTCTCTGCGCTCCTGGGAGATAGTACAGTGCCTTAAACATAGTAAATACTGGCTATGATCTGAATGTTTGTGTCCTCTCCACCTACCCCAAAATGCATATGTAGACATCCCAATGTCCAATGTGACAGTGTTATGAAGTGGGACTTCAGGAGGTAACTAGGTCGTGAATGGGATTAATGTTCTTATGAAAGAGTGCCTGACCCCTTCCACCTTGGGAGGACAGAGTCAGAAGGTGCTAGTAGTTAACAGGAAGAGGGCTCCCACCAAAATGTGACCACATTAGCACCTTGATCTTAGACTTCCCAGCCTCTAAAACTGTGAGAAATAAATATTTGCTATTTTTAAATGACACACTCTGTGGTATTTTGTTATAGTGGCTTGAATAGACTAAGAGCAATATTCAACAGAAAATTTTATTTAGTGAACAAAAAAGAAAAAACTTAAATTGAGAAAAGTGGGAAAGCTCCCACTTTTGGGAGTGGGAACACTCCCATATTTTGACCTACTAGACATAACAATTATAAATACCAATATTTTAGTGTATATCCTTCCAGTCTTTCTTATATGCACAGGCCTAACCATTGCTATGTATTAATATTCCATGGCAAGTTTCTTGCCTTTTTGAATAGAAACACTTTAAGGTTAATTCTGCCTCAACCCATCAACCTAAACATAAGCACTCTCTTTGGAGGAGCTTGAGTGATGGGGTGTTCAACATTTATTTTATGTATACCACCTGTCAGACCATGTGTTAAGCGCGTGAGGAGGGAAAGCAAAATAAAGTTTTGTTCTGCCCTCAAAGCACTTGCGTACCCTTCGTGGGAAAGGAAGATTTATATTTTATTTCCCACAAGGTGACTATCTAATGTTAGCTTAAGCTTGTTCTGTTCAATTGAGATTATGCTTTTAAGGGACCAGAAGAGAAAGTTAGGCCCATTTAAGCAGTTTCTGACAAGGAGCCAGTTTCTCAGAAATGAATAATCCCTGCAGATTAGCCAGTCCCCGTAAAATAATTTTAACACAATATCCAGCGGATCATCTGGGAGGCAGGCAAGTCAGCTGGTGGGGTGTGAACCTTAGCGACTTGGTTGTCATGGAAACTTTCCTTCCAGACCAGGAAAAAGGCAGTTCTGGGGAAACGTACTATGTGGAAAAATAGCCAGAATCTCTTCTGTTCGTCAATCACAAATTGATGTCATACTGGGGCTGGGGGCGGAGGGCAATGGAGGCACCCTGACCCTGCAGAGGAGACATCTCCCTTTGTGCGGGGAAGGACCCTAGGCTCATGGGGGGAACAGGAAGTATGTCGATAAAAGTTGGAGAGCCATGGTCATTCATTTCTTTTATTATTTTTTCTTTTACTATTAAAATTTCTTTAATTGTTGACACTATTATAAATGTCCCCTATTTTCCCTCCCTTTGCCCGCCTCTGCCCTTCCCCTGGCCCCCTCCGGCTGGCTTTCACCACTCCGTTGTCTGTGTCCATGGGCTGTGCGTGTATGTTCTTTAGCTAGTCCCTTCCCCTTCTTTTATCCAGTCCCCCCAGCCCCTTCTTCTCTGACATTTGTCAGTCTGTTCCGTGTATCCATGCCTGTGGTTCTATTTTGTTAGTTTATTTTGTTCATTAGGTTTCACATATTAGCAAGGTCATATGGTATTTGTCTTTCTCTGACTGGCTTATTTCGCTTAGCATAATATTCTCCAGGTCCACCCATGCTGTCCCAAAGGGTAAGAGGTTTTACAGCCATGTAGTATTCCATTGTGTGAATGCACCACAGCATTTTCACCCACTCACCTACTGATGGGCACTTGGGCTGCTGCCAGATCTTGGCTATTGTAAATAACACTGCTGTGAACACAGAGCTGCATATATTCTTTCTGATTGATGTTTTGGGATTCTTAGGATAAATTCCCAGAAGTAGGACCACTGGGTCAAAAGGCAGTTCCATGTTTAATATTTTGAGGACACTTTATACTGTTTCCCACAGTGGCTGTGCCAGTCTGCATTCCCACTAACAGTGCACGAGAGTGTCCTTTTCTCCACATTTTGGCCAGCACTTGTTGTTTATTGATTTATTGATGATAGTCATTCTGAGAAGTGTGAGGTGATGTCTTACTGTGGTTTTAATTTGCATCTAAATGATATTTATGCAATATTCCACCCAACAAAAGCAGACTTCTTTTTGGGAGTCATGGAACATTTATTAGCTTATTCCATATTCTGGACCATAAAATTGAACCCAAAAAACTTAAAGAAATTTGAAATATACAATTCATGTTCTCTGACCACAATAAAATTACCAATCAATGACAAAAAAATATCTGGAAAGTCCCCAAATACTTGGAAACTGAATAACACACTCTAAATTACCCAGGAGTCAAAGGGGAAATCAAAAGGGATATTAGTCTTTTGAACTAAATAGAAAGAAAATGTGAAATTTGTGACATGCCCATTAAGTAGTACTTGTGGGGGAATATATAGCAGCAAACACTTAGACTATAGTGTGTGTTGGTGGCAGCAAGACTTATTGGCACAAAGATACACAAACAGATCCCGGAGCAGAGCAGAGAGTCTGGAAATAGAGCTATAATCTGCAGTAAACACATAAGCCAGTAACATAGTCATTTATTGTCATTATCAAGTATTATTTACTGAATATATTGTAAGTGCTACACTTATGTGACTGGCAGTGCAAGGTGTTTCACACCAGCATCAGCACTAACCTATGAGTAATGCATTGCACTTTACCACTGTGGCTAGGATGGCACTAGGCAATAGGACATTTCAGCTCCATTATAATCTTATGGGACCGACCACTGTCAGATACACAGTTCCTCATTGACAAAAATGTCATTTTATGGCCATGGATATACATGTATAGGTATACATGATCATAAAACAATAATTGAAAGTGACTAGACTTTATAATACACAGGTGTTTTATAAATATATGAGCCTAGAAATGTAGGCAGGAATCTTGCATATCTTTTTGTCAAGTTTGAGTATATTATCCTGGAGGTAATATACACTCATTGCAGAATGGAAAGGGAGAATAACAGGATAAGATTTATTTTGGGAACATCAGAGAAAAGTTGTATGGAAGATAGATTGCAGAACGGTTACATTTGATTCTGGCAGTATGATTAGGAGGCAGTGAGGATGAGGAAAAGGGGAGGTGGTTTGAGATACTTTAGGAGGATAAAAACCAGTGGCCCCACCTGGCTGATTTCATGGGTGAAGGATAATGGAGTGTGAGGTATCAAGGACAGCTAAAGATCAATTCCTGCTTTGGACTTCTGAACAGAGACCAGTGCTGTCACTGGGATGGGGGACAGGAGAAGGAGCCAGTTTTGGAAGGCTCTTGATCCAATTTCAAATTTGATGACTTTGCATGAGGTTCTTTGGGGTTTCCTGAAAGGAGTTGCCAGGTACTCAGAAAGATACTGGGGCTAGAAGTCAGAGGACAAGACTGGTATCATGGTAAGAACTTGGGAGCATTGCCCTGGCTAAGTTGGTTGGAGCATCGTCCTAATACACCAAGGTTACAGGTTCGATCCCCAGTCAGGAAACATACCTAGATTGCAGGTTCAATCCTGGTTGGTGTATGTGTAGGAGGCAACCAATCGATGTTTCTCTCTCACATCTATGTTTCTTACTCTCCCCTTCCTCTCTCCCTAAAAATCAATAGACATATCCTTGGGAGAGGATTAAAAAAAATTTGGGAGTATTCAGCATTTGTATGGATGCTGATGCCATAGATGTGAAGTTTCACAGAAAGAATATATAAAATGAAGAGAGAAAAGCAAGGAAAATGGAAAATGAAGTCTGTAAAGTAGAAGTATTTAAGGGATAAATAGAGGAAAAGAGCCATTAAGTGAATCCAGAATTTATTGGAGGCATAAAGCTAATCTGTGAGAGTGTGTGTGTGTGTGTTGTGTGTGTGTGTTGTGTGCTCGCCTGTGTTGGTGGCAGTAAGAATGCTGTGTGGGGAACTTGTCTTGAAGTTGCGTTTCCACCGGAACACATTCTTTTCACTCAGGCTCTATGTTTATGAAGGAGGGCTGTTTGAGATTAATGTTGTTACTCTTTCTTGACCAAACCAAGACAGACTCATTAAGGAGACTAAGCAGGAAGAGTCAGAGATAAGAGGAGAGTGGACATCGGTATCAAATGTTGGAGAGCAGGTAGGTAAGATAAGGACTGTAGTTTGTCAGGGAGCCTGCAGGAAACAGATTGCACTCTGCAGTTAGGCAACTTGAGGGGAGTGTAATAAAGAGACCAAGGTGTGGACAGGGTGTGAGGAAACTCCATGTGATGGTGCTTCTTGTCAGGACTGGAAAGAGGGTGATGCCAGGACTCAGCTGGAAGGGGCAAGAGGAGGGGCCAGTTCTCAGCACTCTGCATGAGAGAACTTTGTGGGGGACACTGCTGAAGGAGCTCTAACCTTTGCTCGAGGCTCTGACCTTTGGTTTGCAGGGAGGGGCTGGAGAGTAACTACGGTGACCCTCTCTTGATACTTCTTCCTTCTCCCGGCACTCTCTAATGTCCTCGCCCAGGCAGAAGGAAGCAGGTCGGTGAACATAGTCCCTCTAGATCAGCCTCCAGTGTAGAATAGTTGGAGGAGAAGTGGGAATGGATCTGATTGGGGCAGAAGGTAGATTGTAGAGAGTAAACTGAGGGTAGAGCAGGAGCGAAGAAGAGGAGCTACTACTGTAAAGGCAGAGAGTTTGGGGAGTGACTGGATATAACTTTGGGGGAATGGGTGGCAGATGTGGGTTGAGATGGCAGACACTTATTCATGATTATATGCCAAGCAACACAAAGTCACTGACTCAAAATGGTGTGCCAGTTTCTCAAGATCTCCCTGCAATTTTCTAGACTTGTGAGGATGAGTGTAAAGAGGCATACATTAGGACCGTATCAGTAAGAAGACCTGTCTTGCAAGATTCCATGTTGAGTGTGTGTGTCCTGTGTGTGCACATAAGCTCTGCACACTCCCTGTTCAGTGTGTGTGCCCTGTGTGTGCATGTGGACCCTCTGCAGTGCAGGGACTGTACGTTAACTGTCACTATAAACTCAGCACTCCGCTTCCAAACTGATATTGCCATGTCTGAGCTCTAAGACTGACTGAGAAATAATTCCTGTTTAACTGACTGTCCGGGGATAGGAAGTTGTTCTCATGTATTCCAAGACCGTATTAAATATTGTTCTCTTGTTTAAGAAGTATTTTGACATATTTAGAAATTCTCAGTAATATTTTTGAAACAAAGGTGTAAGAAAGAGATCTTGCTTCTTCTAACCTTTTCATTTTTCAACAATTTCATCTTTCTCTTCTGTGTTATATTATTTGAAACCAAATTCCACTTTTTATTTTCATTTATGAAACACAATATCATGAAGTACCATAAAAGCAAACTAACCTGAATGACAAAATATTAGAATGTAATAAAAATGGGAAATTCTAAGTTTTAGAACAAAAGGAGAAATTAATATTTCTGTGATGAAAAGGAGTATGACATGTTTTAGGTGGGGTGCTCGGGTGTCCTACGTACAATAGGCAGACACACAATATATAAAAGACATTGAGTCAAGTTGAACTTGCTGTTTCTCTGATTTTAATGGTTCATTTTTAATCTTTAAGGCTAAGCTCTCCAAATGGTTAAGTTACTATAGTAGGTATAGTTGTGCAACAAAAGCATTTTGAAATGTGCATTATCACAAGATATGTACTTTCACATGCCAACATAGATACACTTTTTACTTCTTTGGGAGCAGCATTATTTTAAGTACATTCCATGTTAGATCAGTTGAAATGATATACATTTTGCACACAAATGTTGGAATGCTGAAAGAGCCAATGTAATTCTTGCCTCGTGGAGACCAGACACAGTGGATTTCCATGCTCCTTCATCTTCTTGTTTACAAAATGCATCCAGCTTATAGAGTGTGTTGTAAATGGGTTGTTCCTCAAAATACTCATTTAGAATTTTATTTTTATTAAAGTATTGAAAAATATCTATTTGACTATTTGGATTATTTCATTTTGAACTCACTGGTGTGCATAAAATGCTATTTAAATAATTGAGTTTTTCTTAATAATTTCAGTGCTAAAACTTCAATCTTCTGTAATTAAAAATCTTTGAATTGAACACAGCAATTATTTTCCCATATACTTTATTGAAAGTGATGAAATGGGTAAAACTTAACCATTGTGCCTATATCCTGTGAAATATCAAGCTCCCATTTCATTAGATTTGGGGATACTTTTAAGGAAGTAATATGATGATACCAAAAGAAAGGAAATAAAATTCTTAGAGAGGTCTCAAAAGATTATTAATAGATGAGATTTGAATAAGACTGATCAAATGTTGAAATGGACGCTCTCTTCCTTCTTTTCCTGATTGCCCATGTTGTCTGGAATCTGTGCGGCTGAACAAAGGGTTTTATGGATGAAAGACTGGTCTATGGAAACACGGATGTCAACTCAGGCTCTGAAAGACAGTCTGCTAATGAAATATTCTAAAAGTCATTTGCAAGGTGGTCGAAAGTTCTCGCTGTTGTGCACCCATGCTTTTGATAAGAAAAATTATATACATCAAATAATTACACACGTGTTGGACCCAGGGACAGAGAAAATAACATGAGCTCATATGCACCCAAATGTTAGGGAGAGGTTTGTGTACTGTACTTGATTTCCAAGGGTAAAAGTGATCAAATGCCTGACAACGTTACATTCCTTCCTTGCTACATGTGGAAAGGACATTTTCCACTACCCAGCTTGTGCTGACTGACTGTGATCTATGCTTAATGGTTAGCTCTTTATGTGCAAAGTGTAGAGAGGAGATGGTTATCTTTAAAAATTGAACTTTTCCAAAACATCCTTGAGTGAACTTTCTGATAAATGTGAGAAGTAATGACTTCCCTCCAAAGGTCCATGGATCTACTTTATTAATATGCATAGCTGCCATTAACACCTAGTTATTCTCTATATTCTACAGCATGCATTCTCTTTTAGGAGATATGTATGTGAACTTACATATGTCATGTATGTATGACATGTACCTTTACGTAGGTTATAATGTGATGGAACTTCGCATTCTGATGTCCTTGGATGTCTGCCTCAGTTTTCTGTGACTTGGATTTAATCGCGGAAGGATGGTGAGGACTCCTAGCAGTGGCTACCACGGTGCCGCATACAGAGAGGCCCTCAATAAAGGGTGACAACAATCCTACGACATGACCAAATTAATGGGAAGAATGGTTCATTAGGTTTTTCGACACTCATATCCGGTTGACCGTGGGACATCAGCCTGCTGCCTCCGTCACAATCCCAGATGACTGACTGAATTGTGGTGGTTTGACAACAGCGTTAAACTTCGTGTGCCTGGGTCTGAGCTTGGCTTACGAAAGGTGGACTTTAGCTCCATTCCACTTTGTTATTTTCATGAATGAAATTTTAACTACAAGCATTGTTGATAAAAATGAAAACAAGAATTTTGCTTGATATTTAAAGCTCTTTAGGACTGGACTGGTATTAATCTCTCGAATTGATCTGCCTTAGTATATATGTTATTGCCGCTTTGCAATGCACTGTCTCCTTATGCTGTCTCTTCAACCTGAAACTCCTTCTCAGCCATCTAGATCCAAACACAATGCTATCTTCTCTCCCCAACTTCAACTGACATTCTTCCGATAGAGGTAATCACTCTGTACATGTTCCTATAGTGTGTTTTTATATATGTGTAGGGTGACAACTCCATATCACATCACAACTTTCAAGTGTCCTTGTGTCTCATCCAAGTCAGAGAGAGTCCAGCAGGCCTGTGGGCTGCATGCGGCCCAGGAAGGCTATGAATGCGGCCCACACAAAATTGTAAATGTACTTAAAACCTTTTTTTGGCTCATCAGTTTTTGTTAGTGTTTGTGTATTTGATGTGCAGCCCGAGACAAGGCTTCTTCTTCCAGTGTGGCCCAGAGAAGCCCAAAGGTTGGACACCCTGGGAGGGTAAGGGCTAGTGCTTACTCATTTAAAAAATCTCTAGGATCAAAAGGTGAATTGGTGAATAAAGGAGACTGTTCTGCATGCCGTGGGCCCAGAGATGACCCATGCCCACGGATAGGTTCTCCCGTGGGGAATCAGGCCTGCAATGTACCTAGGCTGCTTTGAGACTTGCTTTTGCTAAAACTCCCTCACCCTGAACTGAGGCAGCAAACATTTGCTGCAAAGTAACTTCTTAAAATCCATGCTAAACCTTCCAAGGACGAGTGTAACAGGTTGAACCACTTTGCCCTTTGCATTTGCAAATATCCATCTTCTGTGATGTGATTAGCGGCATCCTCTCCTTTGTTTTCTGTAAAAAGTAACCACCTGAATCGAACCTGTGCATAGTAAATGAGGACCTTCATGTAATGTGCCCAGAAAGACAATAAAAGCTCATCGAAGCAAGGGCCGAGGCTTTCGCTCCTCTTGAGAGAGGAGCCGCCTACCATATTTCTCCATAGGACCTGGTAGTCTGTGTGAATTTCTTTTGTTTCAGCTACAATGCTGCGGACTCCATAAGCCGGGGTCTGAGACAGGTGAATGTTAGTTTTTAAAAATTGTTCAAAGGATCTTTGCAATTAATAAGGAAGCTTAAAAGAAAATGGAGTCCAAGATGTGGTCACTTTTATAGATAGTTTAAGAAATGGACTCACCTTGTAGAGAAATGGGGACCTGTGTGCGCTGTTGGTGGAACTACAACGTGGTGCAGCTGCTGTAGGAGACGGTAGAGCAGTTTCTCAAAAGACTTAGGAATAGAATCACTATATGATTCACCAGTTTCATTTCTGTGTGTATATACCTGACAGAATTGGAAGCAGGGCCTCAAAGAGGTAATTGCATGCCCATGTTCTTAAGATCATTACTCATTATCCTCCAAAGTTGTAAGCATTTCATGTTCATCGACAGTTGAATGGATGAACAAAGTGTGGTGTATTTATACAATTGAATATTATTCAGCCACAAAAATAAAAGAAGTTCTGACATCTGTTACAACTTAGATAAATCTTGAGAACATTATGTTAAGTGAAATAAGCCAGTCACAAGAAGACAAATCTTGTATGGTTCCACTTATACGAGATACCTAGAGTAGTCAAATTCATAGAGACAGAATGTAGAAGGGTAGTTCCCAGGGACTTCAGGGAAGGAAAATGAATTATTTAATGGGTATAGGGTTTCAGTTTTGCAAGATGAAAAGGATTTTGGAGACTAGTTGTATAACAATGTAAATGAACACTACTGAACTGAACACTTAAAAATGGTTAAAATGGTAAATGTTATGTATATTTTACTACAATTTAAACAAAACTGAGGCCCTGGCTGGCATAGCTCAGTGGATTGAGCGTGGGCTGCGAACCAAAGCATCGCAGGTTTGATCCCCAGTCAGGGCACATGCCTGGGTTGCAGGCCATGGCCCCCAGCAACCACACATTGATGTTTCTCTCTCTCTCTCTTTCTCCCTCCCTTCCCTCTCTAAAAATAAATAATAAAATAAAATCTTGAAAAAATCTTTAAAAAAAACTGAAAAATGAAGTAGTTTTTATTATATACATCACAATGATTTTAGACTAATCCACCATAGAGGTATTTTTTTTGTTTAAGTATAATTGACATATAACCTTATATTAAAATGATAAATTGTGGTATTTTGAAAAGAAGAAATGGTTTTGCATATTATCCTTGTATGCTTTGCATAAGCGATTATAAGCATATCTCCACGTGTTCTGTATCATTCCCTTTAGTGTATGCAGTGTGTGCTCAAATTTGCGGTAACTCTACATCAGTCATCAGGAACTTCTCCAGGGCGTGTACCTTTCTATGGACTATTGAAGTTACATGCTTAGGTCATGTTTGGAAACTAGTCTGTTGTGGCATACCTACAATCAAAGTCTCCTGATGTGCCCTCTCATTCCTTTAGCTGCATTTTTATTCTCGAATTGACCGACTGCCCAGTGGGTGGCAGGCACTGCCCCAGGTACTGATGTCAGCAGGAGAGACAGCCTAACTGGCTCTCACTTTCCAGTGGGGGATCCCGACAACCAGTAAGCAAAAGACACTGGTCAACCAGATCACAGAGCTGGTTGCAAGGATTCCGAAGGAAATGTAGTGGGCGCTGTGAAGGGGAGCCAAGTGTGTGTTGCGGAAGGAGACACTTGACGTAGGGTGTTCAGAGAATGTGTCTTTGATAAGGGACTTTTATTGGGGGGGGTGTAAGGACCAAGGACCAGTCATGTTGGAAAACCGAGAGCAGATTGTTCAGAGCACAGCCGTAGGAGATAGCTCAACACCCAGGCCCCCAGCTGGAGAGGGCTGGGTATGTCTTAGCTTTAATACATCTGTGAGCAAAGGCAGAGGAGTGTCAGGAAATGAAAACGGTAGGCGGCAGCTAGATCAGCAGAGCCTTCCAGGCCTCGCTTTTCCTCAGTTGGATGATACGGCGATTAGGTGAGACAGGAAATTGAACTTTCCTCCTTTGTCCCCTATCCTTAGTGCAAAACAAACAAATGAACAACCAACCACAAAACTGTATCTCCCTAAAGCAAGAGGTGGAAGTATCACATTCCTGGAACTGTGTGTTCATTTATCTCTCTCCTCCGTGTTGACACACCATCTCTCCCTCCTAATTCAATACATGGATCTGCACATGGAAGTCATTCTGTGTTTCCTGTTTTAAAGGCATGCTTACAACTGTAGGAGTAGCAAGTAGGATTAAAATGATTTTTTAAGATAAGAGTCTTTTAAAAAAGACTTTATTTATTGATTTTAGAGAGAGGGGAAGGTAGGGAGCAAGGCAGAGAAACATTGATGCATGAGAGAAACATTGATTGGCTGCCTCCCACATGCTCCCCAACCTGGGACCAGGCCTGCAACCCAGGTCTGTGTCTTGACCAGTAATTAAATTGGCAACCTTTGGCTTTGTGGGACAGTGCTCAACCCACTGAGTCACATTGGCCAGGGCTTTTTAAAATAGACTTTATTTTTTTAAGGCTAAGAGATTTTTAAGACAGTATACCGTTGAGCAACCACTGAGCAACTAGAAATCACAAAGTCTTACTTCTGGGACTGAAGATTGGTAAATTTTGACAACTTACTGGTACTCAATATTTAAAATTAATGAGTTATTCTTTTCTGGCTATTAGGTGGCTCTTAATTATAATATCAGTGAAGTTGTTTTTACTTCTTCATTCATCCAGTGTACCTGGAGCATCTACAGCATGGTGAGCATTTTTGCTAGATGCTCAGGAGATGAAGACAGACATTCCGTGGTTGTCATTCTTACTGCTTCAGGATTAAATTTAATGTAAAACAGGAAATGTGATAAGACATCAGTCACAGAGGTATAGGATCTCTAGAATGTGCAACGTGGTCCCACACAGGGGTGCAGTTGGGTCTTACCCTCTCTGAGTGCGTAGTCTGGTATGAAACATGGAAAAGAGCCATTGTGCACATCAGTACCCATTGCATGCTGTCAAATGGTCAGCCTGGTTGCACATGTCAATGACAGAAACGCACGTGGTCGAGTCCAGAAAGTGCCTTCGTTCTCGGAGGCTCTTCACACTTCCCTAAATTATGAGACAGCACACTGAGGGTTTCTCTTCTCCAAGATCTTTTAATGAAACAACTTCCTTTAACAATATCAGAAGAATTCTGATTAGGGAAAAAAAAACTATGAGCATGTCTTTGATCTCAAAAATATACATGGGAATGTTTTTCAAACATACAAGTAAGTGTGTAAAGATCCAGACACAAAGGTTTTTAAAAGTTGTTACTATTTTTACACTTTTGTCCTTTGTAATTATACTAGCATGTTATACACAGTCCCTCTTCTGCCTTTTGTATTTATTATTGAGTCTCGATGGGTTGCCACCCAGACTTATACATGGGTAATGCCACACCCTCAATGAGACCCCCGTTTGAAGGTCATTTATCATGGAGGCCACCTATCATTGCCCATCACTTTCTGTCTTACCTTGCTTTATTATGATTATTATAGTTTTATAGTCAAGTGTAGGGCTTGACCACCGACTGCCAAATTTATCTGCGTGCATTGCTGTCTGTCTTTACCCCTCCTGCCGTCCTGAGGTGTGAACTCTGTGAGAACTGAGGCATTGTACTCCCCGTCTGGGATGAGGGAGATACTGAGCAATGAGCAAACATTCTATGAATATTTGTTGAACGGATAAATAACGAAAACAAACTAAGCAAATGTCCATCAGTGGGTTATTGACCACATGCCTCAGGTAACCTTATAAAGAAACTCCATGCAGCTTTAAAATGGCATTTTTAGAAATAAACATATATATAGTTTAAATAATGCGGTAAGGTGTTCAAAATAGGTTGTAAAAAAAACCCCAGTAGTTTGCAAAGAAGGCTTGTGACAGTTTAGGATTATTCTCTCTACCCTTCTCTCCATATATAAATACATATTTGTGTGTATGAAACCCCCCCAAAATGTTAATGCTAATTATTTCCAAATGAAGAGAATTCAGTTTAATGCATTTTTTGAATTTTCTATTAATATTTTAAATTTGGTCTCTGTGCTTCTCAATATTTTGACAAGTATTTTTGTGTCAAAAACTGAAGTATTAAAGGCATTTTTAACTCTCAGATATACTGAACAATTGTTGAGCTTTAAGGATTTTGATGTTTTTTGCTAGTTTGTTTCTCCAGAGTGACCCATAAATTTCAGACTTGTCATTGAATTCTTACTTGTTGCCTCTAATGTCTTTGTACAGGCAGCCAGATATTCAATAGTTAATTTAAGAATTTGGTAGAGTTTCAATGTGCAGAAGTCCTTGTGGAGTAATACTATTGTAATATACAGTATTTTAGCATCCTAAATACACACTTAAAAAATTGACACCTAACATGTGTTTTCAGAACAATTTAAATAGCCAGCTCCGCCTTCTGGTTTTAATGACTCTTGAGTTTTGGTTGCTTATTTTGTTTTTCTTCTCACTGCCAAATTTTAGGGTTAGTGCCCTTGCAAAAAGAACCTCTTTATCCCTTAAAGTCCTTTAATTAACTTGAGATCCTCAGATATATTTATAAGAAAGTTATGGTGCTATTGCTTTGAAACCTAAAAGGGTCCTTTGGTGAAAATAATACTCCCTATAAATGACAATCTTTAGGCAATCTCTCAATAGTTCCCATGATGTGGATCAGCCCATGAATTCTCGAGAAAGATTAAAAATATATTTTCAACTTCTTTAAACTTTTAAAATCTTAAATGAAATGCTTAACTCTCTTTAAATGTGTGACACCATCCATCACAATTTTATATTTAGACACATAATAATGTATAATCTCAGCTCGCTGTCCACTTGTAAAAATGGGAATAGACTTGGAGAAATAAGCAATTTCCCAACAGAAAATTGGAAATTCTGCCAACCAATTCCAGGTGACCTGCCATCAATCAGTGTTAAATTCTCTGGGGCTATTGTTGAAGGGTATTGCTATTAGGGAAGGGCTGCACCTGGTGACTAATGGCATATAACAAATACATTGAAGAGCTATAGAAACCGCCCGAATCTGTAATTGTCTGGGAACTTTTGGTAGAGACCTTTTCCGGCAGGTTGAGAAAGTGAGGTTTTTAAAACCTTCTTGCAGTCCTCTTATTAAAATATCTGTTTTTAGAGAAATAGGTGGAATAATTATGCCATGCAATTAAATTAAATTAGCTGACAAAATATTTCTTTATGATTAAACTGTTTAATGTCGGCATTTGGAAATATGTGGTATCATTTAGGATATGCGCAAATGTGACAATTATTCTGATTTGGAAGTTAAATAAGAAGTCTCAGTTTGTCATAAAATCTCTTTGTTTGGTATTATTAAGTAATTATGATTAATGTCTGAAATGTGATGTTCCGTGGTTATAATTTCCTTGTTTGCTTGAGTGAGTACATTAGGAATTCATTAAAAATGCAAGCTATTCAGGTACCTGGAAATTACAAACGTAGTGAGGACTTTGCTGGAGGTTAGGAAGCATTTTTCAGTAAGAAAACATGACTGGGAAGAAGCACCAGCTGGCAGATAACTATGATGGATTTCTAGCACGGAAATGCTGGGACAAACAAGTGGGTTTGTCCCTTGATGTCAAAAATCAAATCCATTCTGATGTAAAGGTCTAATTGCAAGGTGTATTCACCATTCCTCCAGCTCTTTAACTCTAAGGGCTGAAGCTTACGAAAGTGGCAGATGCTGATGAGTGAGACATGGACACGAAGGCAGCTAAAAATCTGATGTTCTCTGAAAGCAGTTTGTCTTAAAGTAGGGAAAGCAGTAAAATCAATTCACTGATGGCTTGATCAATCAATCTGGCACTCCTGGAGCACCTGCCTCTTCAGATGGTTGTGCAGAGGAACTGAAGTGTATAAAACACCCAGTCTTGGGTTTGTTCCATCTGGAAAGTGTCATTTAAAGTGTTGCCCCAGAGTTAGTTGTGTGGTGGTCAAGCAATTGATTTTTGTCCACTTTGGTTAAAATGGTGCTGAACAGAGCCCTTCCGTCCCCTGGGAATGTTGTCTCAGCCAGAGAAGGCTAAGCTTGTCATCACTTCCTCTTTGTATAAAGGCACTGAACCCATCACCAGGGCTCCATCCTCATGACCGCACCTAAATCTAATCATCTCCCAAAGGTGCCACCTCCTCACGCCATCATATTGGGAGTTAGGTCTTCAGCCTATGAATTCCGAGGACATGAAATTCAGTCCTTAACAAGGGCTATGAGGGCATATCCTTAAAGCCTGTAAATCATGACAGATATACGAAGGGGGTCTTCCAGAAGAGTGGGACCGGGATGGTCCTTACTACCATTTCCCAGCTGGAGAGAGTTACAGGTGTTGAAAGGAAGTGTTGGTGCAAGAATTGGGAAAGGTGGGGGGCCTGTTCTCACCGAGTGTAAAGAGGTGACTGGACAGAGACTCAGATTTGCTTCACAGCCCAGCTCACCCTCTGCCCTTGGACCCATCCACTCAATTCTAAAGCACAGGGTCCTGGCCTGAAAAACGGAAATCCTAACCATTTCACCCAACTCTGGGGAAGGTCACCAGAACAAATTGTAATAACGTGTGTGAAAGTGGGGCCAGATGACCGGCACGTGGAAGGGATAGGTTTCCTGGTGCCGCTGTAACAAACTGCTTCAAACTTGTTAGCTTAAAACAGCTCAAACTTGTTATCTTATATTCTGGAAGTCAGAAGTCCAAAATGAGTCTAATGGGGCTACGATTACTGTGTATGCAAAGCAATGTTCCTTGTGGAAGCTCTAGGAGAGACTCCCTTTCTTGCCCTCACCAGCTTCGAGGCGCTGCCCCTATTCCTCGGCTGGTAGCCTCACTCCAGCCTCTGCTTCTGTAGTCGCTTTGCCTTCTCTGACTCTGACACTGCTGCTCCCGCTTCTCCCTGCCTCCTCCCTTTTTATTGTGGTAAAAACCACACAGTATAAAATTTACTGTTGTAACCATTTCAAGTGTACAGTGCAGTTGCGTTAATGATACGCATGTTTGGGCACAGAGCTCTAAACTCTTCCGTCTCGGGATACCAAAACCCTATGGAATAACCACTCCTCTTTTCTCCCTCTCTGCTGCCTCCGCCTTAGAAAGACCCCTGTGATTATACTAGGCCCACCTAGATAATCTAGGATAATCTTTTCACCTCAACATTCTTAATTACACCTGAAAAGTTCTTCTGTATTCACAGGTTTGAGAGATTAGGGTGTGGACGTCTTTGGGGAGCCATCATTTCGTCTAGCACATTATCTGATGAGGCAGTTCAAGTAGTTGATACAGCAACTTAGAGATGCAGAAGTAACCAGGAATGTTCAGGGGGAGTGAGAGAACTTATTTTGTAAAACTGTATTTTCTTTTCTTAAATTAACTGGTATTCTTGGAAAATGGAGTTATATACATTAACAGAGGATTGAGTGATAGGGATTAATAATAGGATTGATTTACTGTTTCTTTCTATTGTCATTAGAGATGAGATGATGTATCTTTTTTTGTTTTTCAGAAGTTCCCTAAAAGCACCTCCTGCAGAGGAACTACTGTATATATGCTGTGTAGGCCAGCCACGTCATGTTTACCAAGGACGTGATGGTATAAATGAAGAAATAACAAGGCTAGGCTTGTTTCTAGTTCTCATTCCAAATTTTTCTCCTCTCCTTAATATTAACAAACCACGAGCTCAGGTCTATGAACTAAGAGACCAGCCTTATTCAAGTCTTCAGGAAAGAAGGCTGCCATGAATTTATAGGGACTTCGAGGAATGCCCCTTAAACCCTCAAAATGACTCTTCAGAGCAGTTTGCAGACACGGAATGCACGGCTCAGAGGAGTTCCTGATGTAGTCAACACTGCTACCGCTTAGAGCCAGCGCGTCTGTCTGACTCAGAGGCTCTTTTCTTCCCTTGATATCGAGGAAATAGTCACAAACGTTTATGGAAGGGAAGAGGAGAAGGAACGGGACTAACCTGAGGGATGACTAAGAAAGCTGTTTGCAGAAGGTGGAGTTTCCTCCACTCAGTGCCTCCCCCTCCTTGTCCTGGGGTAACCGGATCAGCCCTTCGGCTCTGGTGGGCAACATCTATCTTGATAGGCTGTGGGGACGGGGAGAGGTTGAGTGGTATTTTAATAGTGAATAAGTCACCCCAGATAAAGCAAAGTACAACTTTTCTCTGCTAGTTGAGTCAGAGGAACGGGAATTAGGACATAAAAGTAGGACTGCTGGTCCACCAGACATCCTACCAGGCCTCAGGCACCCCGTAGGAAATGCAAGGCTGTTCTCTCAAATGCCACCTCGGGCCGTACAGATGGAGAAATGTGTTCTCCATCTCACTGAGTGCTGAACTCTGTAATATTAAGTGTGTTGCCTTTGAACCTCATAGCTGGTGGTAGTGTGGGAAGGGCTGGAATGGGTTTCGGAGCAGGCAAACACAGAATTAATTCCTAGGTAGGTCTTCTAGTTACTAGCTCATTGACACTTAGCTCTTTAAACTCTCTTAGCCTCTGTTTCTTCAAAAGGAAACGAAGGTATCTAATTCTAGAGTTGTGGGCACTAACTTCAGTTCTGTTGCAAAATACTTTGCACAGGAAAAGTGCCTTATAAAATGAGCTATAGTTATGCTTGATAATATTAATAATAATCTATCATAATGATAAAGACATTAGAAATAGTAATGGTGCATTATTTTGTACATGTCATGTAATCATTAAATAGAATTATTTGTAATTTGTTTTTCATGAAGTGGTAAAGCGCATGGAAAAGATGCTTTCCTTGAACTGCTTCCCCATTGTGTATCTGTCTTAAAATGAGATATTCTTCCTCTAATAGATATTTAGTGCAGTTATGGATTACGCTGTCTTCCTTCATTTGTTTGAATAATTACTTTATGGCCGAGACTTATAGAAACCTGATTAAAAATCACCAATAATACTGTTTCTTTTTCACTGTTTGTTATTTAGTAAGCTGTGAAAAACAATTACATGTTAATAAAAAGCTGACTGTCTAACCAGCTGAGCAGTCAGTATTGTTACTCCTTTTTTTTTTCTTGCCTGGATTTTCAGGATAATCAATGGCCTTTTTTGTAACAGTGAGTAGTTGAGCTTTCCTTTGGGAACCCGAAAATGGAAAAATAGAAAGAAAAAGGAAAAGGACTTTAAGCTAGTCAGAGAAAATACCATATGATTTCACTATGTGGACTCTAATGAACAAGATGAACTAACAAGCAAAACAGAGACAGACTCATAGATGGAGAACAGGCTGACAGCTGTGTGGGGAGCAGGCAGGCAGGGGTCAGTGGTGAAGCAACAGAGGAAAAAAAGAGAAAAAACTCAGGGACGCAGACAAGAGGGTGGTGATTGTGGAGGGAGAGGAGGGTATAGGGGGATCAAGGTCATGGAGGGAGACTTGACTTGGGGTGGTGAACACACAATACAGTGTACAGATGACATGTAGAATTGTGCACCCAAAACCTGTATAAATTTGTTAACCAGTGTCACCCCAATATATTTAATAAAAAGGAAAAAAAGGAAAAATGACGTTAAAACAATCAGAGTCACAAACCCTGGTTGTGCAGACTAATCGCACACTCTGCCTGAGGGCACAGCAGGCCCTCCTGACCTGGGTTCCTGTTTCCGCCCCAGCAGCTCTCTGGAGAGCGGGAGTTCAGAATCAAACAGGCAGCTATGCTAATCATCCTTTCCAGGCATTTAAGGAAACCATTTATCAGAATCAGGATGTTTCTAAAGTGGTGTTTGTCAGCTGAGACGTTTTGATTTGTTCTAATGACAGAGAAGAATGAGGTTAAATTAATCAAGTAATCACAAAACTTTTGCTTTGGCAAAGAAATGAAACACTCTGGGAATCAGATCAAGGGTCTCTGTAGAGCAGGGTCTACACAGTGTTTGAGAAAGGAGGGGTAATGTTCATCCCCAAAGAATGCCGGTCCCCTGGGAGGTTTTCCTCTTTTCTAGGGAAAGCATGAAAGGAAGAGTAACATAGTGACTTTGTCTGAAAATAATTTTTGCTTCTTTTAAAAGGTACACATTCTGAGATTGTATTATCTCTGTATCTCTGTGTCTATTCTCTACCTTTCTTCTTTTATGTCTCTCTCAAAAGATGGAGGCACGTCTACCTCATTCTCATTTAACTGTGCAATTTAATGAATTCTTGAAATTCCGATTCTAGGTCCCAGTGATAGAGAGTCAAGAGGTAGAAGATTACCTTGAGGCTCCAGCCTACTAGTTGGCTAGATAACCCTTTTCGTCACTTTCTCAGCTAGAACCCGGTTTCTCCCCAGAGACTTGCTGCTGTGCTGTGTGGATAATCTGGCCCAGTGGCACACATGAAAGGGGACTCAAGACTTGGAAAATTTTAGCTTAAGGTAAAAAGTTATGAGTATAGCAAATAATGTATATGTTAAAGTTTTTGTTTCAGAAACTACAGATAAGGCCCATCCTGGCTCCTGGGAAAAACAGCTGACCTCCTGGGGCACTGATAGAAGATTACAGCCTGGGGACATCCAAATCCCAGGGAGAGCAGATGACCACCCCTCCCCCTTGGGATCAGCTAACTGCCCAGGACAAGAATGTTGCAGCTTCTGAATCTCAAAGCCCTCACCGCAACTTGTTTGTCCTCCCCCACCCCCTTATAAAAGATCTGGCCAGGAAAGAGAAGGGAAGATGGTTTGTTAGGGTATGAACCTGCCATCTTCTTGGATCACCAGCCATCTGAATAAAGCATCCATAAAAGATTCAATCGCTGTCATTGATTATTGGATTTGGTAGTGACAGGCAGCCCGAATGCTAGTGTCTTTCCCAATTACACACACAGTGTCTGAGGACCCGCAGCATCGTCCTGTGGGTGCTTGTTCACAGCAGTCTTCAGGCTCTGCCCCACATCTACTGAGTTAAACATCCTGGTGACGGGACCCAGACATACGCATTTTCACAAGTTCTCCTGGTGATTTTGATACACTCTAAAGATTGCAACTCAGTACTAATCTGTCCCACAGTGATAAAAATTGGGTTGATTATAGGTCATTTACAGTCAGGATTGTTTAATTGTAAGTTGGTAACTGTAATAGCTGGGAGATTCATTGACTCTCTGTGGGTCAGGTTCCTTGGCACTTGCCAGTGTGGAGGCTCCAAGAGATGAAACTTGCCCACTTAGGTGAGGAGACACCCATTGTTTTGCCCCAAAGACTCAGCAGTTCTTGCTGAGAAGAAGAGATTTAGTGAAAGAAAGGAGGTAATAGAGTGAAATGGGGAAGAATGCAGGTTCTGGAGTTGTTTTCTATCAGGTTCTAACTCTTACACAAGATCCACAGCAGCTTCCCTCATGAGCCTCGTAGAGTCTCTGTAAATGGAGGTGACTGCAGGGTTTTGTTAAGACTGAATGAGATAATGCAAGCAGACAGCTCATGGTCCTGGAACATGTAAGCTCTAAATATGCATTGCTTGTTTTTGGAGAGTAGTATGAACTGTCCTGTAACGGGCAGGAAGCCAGAAGAAGGAAGCACATTTTGTGAGCTTCCCCCTCAGGAATAAAAATAACAAAAAGTGCACTGGGATGTAGATCCACCCCATGACCCAGCAGTTTCACTTGTGGTTATTTACCGATGAGAAATGCAAAATGTGTCCTTACTTGGCAAGGATTTTTTTATTATTATTACAGCTTTATTCATAAAAGCCTAAAGCTGGAAACAACTGAGGTGTCCATCGGCAGGTGACTGGACATACAAATGTGGTATTTTCACACAATAGAATATTCACCAGCAATAAAAAAGAATGAACTTCTGATGTTGCAACGACATGGATAAATCTGGAAACACTGTGTTGAGCAAAAGAAACCAGACACAAAAGTTGCCTGTTGTATATGAATTTTTAGAGCAGACAAAAGTAAGCAAATAAGGTAGAAATTGGAGAAGTAGTTGCCTTCGGGGGGGGCGGTGTTGACTGGAGAGCTGTGCTGGGGCCTTTGGGGTGACGGGAATTATTCTCTGTCCTGATGGGTATGGTGCACTTAAACTATGAGCATTTAACTCCATGTAAATGAAAACTCAATGAGCCCTGGCTGGTGTGGCTCAGTGGATTGAGCACCAGCCTGTGAGCCAAAGGTCACTGGTTCAATTCCCTGTCAGGGTACATGGCTGGGTTGTGGGCCAAGTCCCCAAAAGGGGATGTGCAAGAGGCAACCGATGGATGTTTCTATTGTAGTTTGATGTTTCTCTCCCTCTCTCTCTCCCTCCCTTCCCGACTCTCTAAAAATGAAATAAAATCTTAAAAAAAAAAACCCTCAATAAAAAATAGCCACCAAGAAAATACACCAGGTCTCCTAGTCCTGTCTTAAAAGTTAATGTGAGATCATAGAAAAACTTCTTAAGATTTCATAACCTTTAGGAATTCTCTACAATGTCCTCATATGTGTAATTCTCCAAGATGAATAGCAATCCAACCCCAAAGTGAGAAATAGGTCAATGCATCATTTGGAGCAAAAAGAAGCTGGAGTTAGTGGGCTATAGATCTAAACCCACTTTATAAGAAAATTGTGCATGAACCACAATTTGCTACCTTCTAACTCCCAAGGGGTGTTTTTTTCCTATTCTCTTCAAAATATTTGGTTAAAGAATGATTTGCATTGGATATAGTTCCATTACTACCTGGCATCTATTGCCAGGAAGCCTATCGTATTGAGTATGTTCATTCGGCAGTCAGCTGGCACTAACTGAATGCCCGCTGCCTGCTCAGTAGGGTCCATCAAGAGGTAAAAAAATAGGCATGTTAACATGACAGTTAAGAGCTGGGCAATCCAGTGGTTAAATAACCTCTTATGCTCATGGAAATTGCAGCACAGAGAGGGCAATTGGCTTAACCAAGGTCACTTTTGCACTGCTAGTCCTAAATCTCCTGAATGCCAATCGGAGACTCTTTTCTTGGAATCCCATTGGTATAGTTCTTGCTTTTGAGGATTTATAATCTATTTGCCACACTCCTCCAAGCACAAGCCAGAGATTCGTTAGAACATAAACGAGACAGGAGAACAGTGAAGAGAGATGGAATGTTTGAGCACTTACTATATGCCAGATAACATTCTGTGTTTTCATTCTCTTAACCATTGAAGAAATGGATGTTTTTATCCCCATGTTGTCACTGAGCAAGCTGAGGCTCCAAGGGTTCCCATGACCGACCTAAGGTCACAAGGTTGGAAATGGCAGAACCCGGTTCGGTCAGTCTCCAAGTCTGACCAGAAGCTGGAACAGTAGAGAGCAATCCTTTAAGGCAGTGATTTCAGCAAGAAAATTCTTAACAGTCCAAATGAATTGATGGCTTTTCTTTTTTTCCAGTAAGAACAGCAATCGCAGAGCCATGCTGGGGTGTCCAGTGTGGAATGGGCACTGTTGCATGTTCCACGATGACAGAGAAGGCAGGATTTGAGAGAGAGAGAGTATTCATCTGCCTTTGTTTTGTTTTGTTTTTGCATTCGCTGTTAGTGACATAGAACTTCTAACCAAGCCTTTACTACTTTCTCTTTGCTACTCAGTAAAAGGCTTTTTATTTCAATTCACCTCCTAGGTATTCTATGCCTGGCAATTATTTTCAAAGTCGCAGAAATTAAATGGGCGGTTCATAAAGCGAGACTCTTAAAAGCATAATTGCAGTTAAGTAATAACAAACCTGAGCACACAAATAGGGTTTTCTTCTTCTCTCAGCACCAGGGACTCTCTCATTATTGTTTTTTTAAAGATTTTATTTATTTTCAGAAAGAGGCGAAGAGAGGGAGAAAGAGAGACAGACTTCAGTGTGTGAGGGAAACATAAGTTGTTTGCCTCTCACACACCCACAACCCAGGCACGTGCCCTGACTGGGAATTGAACATGCAACCTTTGGCTTTGTGGGATGATGCCCAATCCACTGAGTCATACTAGTCAGGGCTCCTTCCATTATTGTTAGAATGAGTTTGCGGTGAATGAGAAAGGAAATCGGAACCCCATACTCAGAGCAGTGGCCTGCATGGTCCAGACATTAAGAGCGTGCTGCCTAACTGCATCACATTAGGTTTGCAGAGAACTGATCCCACCTGTGCTTTTTTTTTTGTGTGTGTGTGGTTATTTGCTTAGTTCATTGTATTTTCACAGCTGGTAGTTACATGACTTGAGGCTCCAGTGTAACAAAAGGACTGAGGTAGGGCCCTGGAAGTGGTTAGCAGTGAGGTGGGCTGAAGGTGGTATCAATCTGCGTGGGCGAGTGTGAATGAAGAGACTTCATCACACCAGAGGGTTGATCAATGACAGAAGTCTTGGAGGCCAATAAGATGCGTTTGACATTTGGTTAATAGCCCCAAATTCAATTCACAGATAATCTTTATTGTGGGAAATCAAGCATGCCTTAACAAATATGCCCACATGCTTAATTTGCTTGGACATTATTATTTTCCACTCTCACGTTAAGATGCAGGATTCAAACATTTGAATAATTGGAGCCAAAACTTTCATCAGCCCTGGCTCTTCAGCAATTCTGCATTTGCCTGTGTGTTCCAGCCAGGCTAATCCATAATAACTCAACACTGCACTCCAAATGAGGGATGTTCGTGTATGAGTATACTTTGCTAACTGCTTTAGAGTACCCTTTGGTAATGATGACAGGTGGTGTGAACAAATGAGATGCGTGTCCTCGTCATCCTGTTTGTCCTCTGTCAAGGCCTGCTGTCGCCTGGAGAAGCAAGAACAGCAGTGCCCCTTCAGTGTTCATGATCTCAGACCCTGAATTGCCTTGTTTCTCCATCTTCTCCCTTTTCTTTGCCATCCTTATGGTCATTCTTGCTCCCTTTCCATCCTGACTTCATCTAATGGTTCCCCAGGGAACCATTCCCCAAGGGAATATACTCGTCATATCCCTCTGGGCTTCAGAATCTCTGCCTCATGTCATTACCACTCATCTTGTGTCTTGAGCCTTATATGACGGCTCTGCAGACAGACGTCAGGAGATCCTTTGTCACCTCTGAACCTGGGTACCTCTTAATTAGTTTGCCACCTCTAGTTCTGTCGTACTGTAGTCTGTCCCCCAAACTGCAACCCAAGAAAGTCAACAAGGTAGTCTGATTCTCCAACTCCATTGGTGTCCAGTGTCCAGACTCATTAACATGGCCTGCGAAGTTCTTCCTGACATGTGCCCCACTTCCTCCTCTGAGTTCATCCTCGTGCCTTTGTCAGTGACCCTATCTGTACTGGGGACATAGTGGCTACTACAGTCAGCGTCCCACTTGTTTTTCCTCTTCCCTCTATGTCTTTGTACATTCTGCTTCTTTTTTCCTATCTGATACTTCCTTTTCTTTCGTCTCTATGTTCATCAAATAGATGCCGTTGTCCACATTGACCTGAATGTCATGTTGTCTAGGTAATGTGCTTTGATCTCTGAGGACTTTATTAGACAATCTTGTTGGTACCCACATCACCCTAAACTTGGCCTAATTAGTACATATACCTGAGCATGATAGTGACCTGTTAATTTGTCCTATGTCCCCAAGGATGCACCATGTTACCAACATGGCTCAGAGAAACCATTCAAGAAATAGTTATCATTCAAAGAGAGCTGGGGGAAAAAAAAAGAAAGAAGAAAGAGAAAAAAAGAAAGAGGAAAAAGAAATGTTTAGCATTCAAGAAACAAACGTAGAACAGTATGAGTAACGATTTTTCTATTCTATTAGCACTGGAATTTTTCCAAGTGTCTCCCTCATAGACAGCTATGATATATGCGTGGTTGAAGCTCATGGGCAAATCCTACACGTCCTGTGTAACATAAGGTAGATGTTTTGAGGAGTGAAATGCTGGTGTTAGTAAGAATGAGGGTTGCTGGCACACACTTGACCCCAGGAAAAACAGCTCTGTTCTCCTGAGGTCAGTTCAGAATTTAGCACGTGGGTGCTAACTGACCACCAGACCAGGGTCCTCACCAACAACAGACTCTCATTTGCAGGCCTCTGCACCTAGGAGATGACTGATTAATAGATGCAGTTTTCACGAGCCAGGCGTAAATCCACAAATTGTGTGCTTACTGATGAGCAGAGTCCTTTTGGGTGCATTTGAATCAGAATGCTTGCTGGGCTTGTCCAAACCCTGCACGATGATTAACGAATAATCATCGTGCAGTTTGGGCTGCCAGCGCCATTTGGATACAATAGAGGAACAGGCAGAAGACTTTGTTGTGAATCTCTAATGATGGAAATATCTAGAATGGTGCTATTCAGTCTTTCATGTGCATGGGATCACCTGGGGACCTCGTTAAAATGCAGATTTGGATTCGCCATATCTCGAGTGGGGTCCAAGAAACTATATTTCTAACAAAGCTGCAAGTAATGCCAGGAAACCCACTTTGAATAGCAAGTTTCTAGAGACTAAGAGGTGAGGCCTGTTATTTTTGTTTTTGTTCTCTCACGAGGCTTTCACAATGGATGTTACCAGAAGTTAAGTTTGGGGATGGAGAGAGGAGGTTCAGAGAATGGGTCTTTGGCTTTGGTGGCTGCAACAGGAGAAGGGTTGCGGGGATTCAGAAGGCATTTGCAATGTCATTTCAAACAGAGCCACTGGCAAATTTGTTGTCCCCTGCTTCTATTTCACCTTTACTTCTGAAAATGCAGAATATGACGAATACTATGAAAGGTCGTCCACTTGATTCCCCTGCCCTACTTATCATCTTTAAATAATAAAAAGCAAAGATCCTGTGTCTATCGAGAGCAATTTCTTTAAACCACTGCCCGGTACCTAGCTTTTGTAGTTTAGCTCGGCCCGTGGTAATTCCACAGCTTAGCTCTGGAGAATACGTTGGTGTAGCTCTTTCAGGATTGTCCTCAAAATGAGGAACAGGAATATAACACAAAAAATGGAAGCATTTTGCCTCCACTTCCTTTTGTTCTTTCAAGTTTACACTGAGAGAAAAAAATCAACAGTGAACAAGAACTTATGCTTCCGTGGTGTGCTCTCGATTCTGATTCGGGTCTAGACTGGCTAAATTTCCATGGTTGGACACAATAACCGCGTTCTCCAAGAGTGTATTTGGTTGACAGAGGTTCTTTTTATTTGAATGTTTAACTCTGGTTGTCTTCTTTGACGTTAGAAACAAGTCGTTTAGCCTCGAATGCTCACAAGGAGGCCGGCAGGTTCCCGACCTTCAGTTTCCTGCATGACCATCAGCAAGCACGACTCAGATCCGCCAGTGGAGGGGCTGCATGGGTCACGTTCTGCTCTAGCACCTTCCTGCATGTTTGCTCTGGTTGTTTCTCAAATCTATGCTTTTATGCACTTTAAAGAAATCAAACCAAATCTTACCAAATCTTAACATAACATCGAATACTTGGTTCTGTCAGCTTCAGCACCTTATCTGTGTATGAAAATTAGTCTATGCTGTATTTGTGATGCTCTTTGTGGTTAGTCAATGAATATAATCAGATTTTGCTTTCTTGTGTAGGGAAGGTTTTCAGTGAGCGTTTGTCACAGAATGAAGTGGTTCTGTCAGATCTACCGATCTGATTAGGAAGATATATTCAAGACTCCCACCTTCATAATAAGACCCAACTTGTATGAAATACCCGCTGTGTGCCAGGGGTTATGCTAAATATTTTACATCCGTTATGTCATTTAATATTATAATAACAGTAACTGGATGAGATGGCTGGATTTGTGTCTCGCTACCCGCCCCCTTTCTAAAACACAAATCTTTTATTGTAGAAATAATGAGAAAACAAAAACCAAAGCAGCAGTCAGAAAAGATAAGTAAACCACTCAGAGTCACACAACTAGTGATGACTTAAAAAAACCCTTCAGATCTAGGTTGATTTGTTGCTGGTGTTAGTGCTTTAACAGCAGTATTTGTACTGTGTTTTTTTTCTGAAGGTGCCTGCCTAAGGTATCCTCATGATGTTGCATCACCTTAAAAATGTCACAGGGAAATGGCATGGGAGTGAGCAACAGGCATAGCAGTGCTGCCTCTGGCTCTGTCAGGAGACTGATGTACACTTTGGAGAGTGTGAGTGAGTCAGTTTACCTCTTGGGACTTCTTTTCTTCATAAGTCGTATAGAGATTGAACTAGGTATTTAAAAAATTATTTACATTGCTGTTATTCTAGTAATTTATGGATTATGTGGTGGTTGAGAGCCAGGGGGTTTGGCTGTTGATGTCTTTCTCTTGCTAAAGAGCCTCTTTTATACTCACACTCTTTCATCCCACCCTTCTCAGAAGGCCAAGAATTTTCTCTCGAATCCCATTATATCTTTTCCATCTTTCTCTGCTCCCAAGTATCTTGTTTAGGAGTTCATTGCCATCACTTGTATGCCAGAAGTGCACCATGAATTTATTGCAATTTGAAAACACTTTTTTGAAAATTGACCCAACACGCGCACAATTTCCCTGGTCAAGTGCCAAGTCTTGCTGTATCTTTGGTATGTTGTCAAGCTCACGGAGCTGTAAATTAAGTCAAGTGACTGTCTTAACCCTGGGAAGCTGAACTTGGAAGACACTTTATCAAAATAAATGATCTGAATAAAATAAATTTGACTGCCATTTCACTCAGTGGTTGGTAACAGATTTAAAGGAAACCCAGCAGGTCTGGAGAAGCCCAAATTCTCCTATTGGGCTCTTGGTTTCTATGAATGAACCCGTGGATGACACCCGCCCCTCACTTCATACTATGACATCGCAATGTACAGAGAGAGCTGTTTACAGCCAAGAACACTTTGCTCTTTCTCCTCAGAAAGACGAATGAGAAGTTGGTCACACCTCTGAATTCTGACTTAGGATTTTTCTTATTATTTAGATGCCATAATTGATTTCACCTTGTTCTTGGTTTTGTGAAAATCTCTAGCCTCTGTAATAGTGATGCCAACTAGATCAGGCCAAACTTTAACAACCCATAAACTTTTAATAAATAAATAGATGCGTGCACCAGATAAGGAACTCAGAACTATAGCTACACTTACAATGCATACATATGATGTTCCAAGAACGGTGCCAAACTCACCAAATACATTTTCTCATTTAACCCTCAGAGCAGCTCTTAAGGTACAAACAAGAAAGTTGAAGCACAGAACATTCATGTCACTTTCCACGAGGTAACAGTAAAGCAAACTTGAATTTGACCTCATGACTGTGTAATTGCAAAGCTCATGCTCTCTGCCCCTGTGTCACGAACCCATTAGTTCTGTGGGTTCCATTCGACTGAAAGGAGCGAGGAGTATTCTCTGAGAGCAGGTTCCTTTATTGAGGGCTAAAGAGTTAAAGCCTAAAAAAGAGTTAAATACTGAAGTGTAATGGTTTTTCCTCATTTAGGCTTCTTTTTTTCCGCTATAAGTGAGTTTGCACTTGCATTGAAATGTTACGAAATTCAATTTTTTTTCCTAAGCATTTTGAACTTCTACCACACATTCTGCATTTAATGATGTATCAACATTCTTAATATTTATCTTTGCAGTTTTACCTAAATGCCTGACTTGAAAACTACTACTGTACTATGGTCTCTATAAACGCTTCCTCTTCTTTCTAGGTATACACGCCCCTCCCCACACTGTCCCTGTAAGACCCACACCTGGCGTGAAGCCCCAGGAGGTTAGCACTTACTGGGTCATGGTTCGCTGCTATTTCTGACCCACTTGCCTTGTCCCATCCCCTCCACGGCCTTCTGACTTCTCAAAGCTGCCTGATCTTGCTACTAGTTCTCACATGTCCAGTCTATTCCTACCCTCAGATGTGACCCTGGGTATTGACTTCCTTCCTTCTAAACCATAAATTGAGTTCTTGGTGACACTTTCTTGGAAAAATAGTCTTGGTGGCACATTTGTTGGTAACATTTCTACCAAGCTTTTGTCCTGGCCCTTCAAAGAAAAGCCAGGCAGCCTTCCTTCTGAAAGACAAAAACCAACTTCTACTCTTTAAGAAGGTATCATTTTGTTATAATAATAGCCTATAGGACAATAAGAAAAGAAAAACATCAAATTTGGAAGTCAATGGGAAAGTCACATAATAAAGCTTTTTAAAAAGTAATATTTTGGCTTCCCTTCTTAACATACTTGTCAAATGATTATTAAGCATATACTTAAGTAGTGCAGTTATAGGGAATGTACTACTTCCTGAGACAATTTGATCCATTTTGTTATTCCACGTTTTTGGAATGCTCTTCCTTGTGTTAAATAAAATTATATATCGTAGGTCTAAATTCTGAACCATGCAAGTACACAGAACAAGTCTATTTCCTCTCACAAAAGAAAACATTCAACATTTCTGGATAACCATCTCTGTGTGAAGCTAACTATTTTCATTTATTTTTCCCATTGCTTGTAGGAACTGGTTTGGGAACCTCACGTCCTTGTCTCTTGTCTCGTGGGGGTGGAGAGACTCTACTTTCTCAGTATCTGTTTTGGATGAACTAACTCCCTCTCATGCCAACGTGGTCTGCTCAGAATCGAAGTGGGCCTGTTACCGTCTTTGTTGTAGGCACTAAATATGTTTGTTCACTAGTAAATATGTATCAGGGCTCTTTTGGCTGCAAGTTGTAAAACAATTTAACTAAAAAATCTTACTAAAACAGAGGAATTTGTATTAGGAGTCCACCAAGTTGCGCATGGATTTGATGAGGCTCCGGGAGCCCAGCACACAAAGGCCTAAATGTTTTGAACCCATCCTTTTAAATTTAGAGGAAAGAAGAGTCACAAAGAGAGCAGAGCACTGAATGTCCTGCTGACCTTGAATTACCTTTTCAAACTACCCTCTCCCCTTTTGTCCCCTGATAACACACTTTTTTTGTGGTGACATTTACACTTCAATTGGGTGACAGCAGTAACTTCAAAAGGGAGGCTGTGGCCACAGCAGTTCACAGCACTATGATTGCAGATGCATTGTGGTTTCATAGAAAGTAAGATTCTAAGCAAATTGAATACTACCCCAACATACCAGAGAGGGTACGCTAATTACGGTGCATCTGAATAATAAAACATAACAGGCCCTTCAAAATCACAGGTGGAGAATTGATAATGCCCTAGGAAAATGTGGACGATATAACTTGAGGGGAAATTGAAGGGCAAGAAACCACAGAACCTGTGTGATTCCAGTTACGTTAAAAACCAAACCTTCCACATGGTGAATGAGTAGAAGCTAACTAGTGATAATGTCTAGACCATAAATTATGGATGATTGGCAGTTTTCCTCTGAATATCTTTCCACAATTTCTATGAGCAACATTGTTAATTTTATAAACAACAAAATTTAGTTAAAAATATAAAAATAAAAAGATATAAATCTATTAATTAAATGGCCATGAATTCTGATAATTATGAGGATAGTGAGAGTTAATACATATAAAAGGCTTAAAAGAATGACCAGTCAGTTGTAGGTACTCAGTAAGTTCCCCTTTCTCTTTTATTTTCTCTGTTCAGTACTGAGCCCTTACATGAAATACTCTGTCCACATATTCTATAGAAGGACTAAACTGACATTGAGTAGAAATGAATCGTGGGTCCACAGAATCAAAATAAAGTGGGTTGAAAAGGGAAAATAAATAAGCTTTGTGGGTTGAAGTAGCCTCTAAGGTGACTTTTAAACTCTAGCTTTTGCCTGATTCTGTGATCTGCTCACTATGGTCTGATTAAATGTTGTGTAATCAAGGCGAAAAATTCCCAGTTAATTCACAATAGTGTATGTGCTTACCCGTTGTCAAGGCTAATTGCCATTTCTGAATATCATTTAATGTGCCAGCACTCTCAAAGGAGGACTTCCCACTTCACACGTGAACTCTTCCTCTTAGGTTGAGATCAACTTCTTGGAGTCCTCTTGATCCTCACGTATAGATATAAATCTGAGCGTCAGGAAGAAATCTTCAGTGTAGAGCTGAGCTGAAACCAAGTCACACTGGACATGTCTCCTCCTCGGTTTTCCTTTTATTGTTAAATTAGAAACTCTTTACTTGTTCATTGTCCTGTCAGAACACTAAAAAGAAAACCCTTATGCTAAGCAAAATAAGCCAGGCAGTGAAAGACAAATACCATATGATCTCACCTTTAACAGGAACCTAAACAACAAAACAAAGGAATAAGCAAAATATAGTCAAAGATACTGAAACAGAGGACAGGCTGACAGTGACCAGAGGGGAGAGGAGAGGGAATTTCAGGGGAGAATGGGAAGGTTTACAGGAACAAATATAGAGGACACATGGACAAAAACTACGGCGGGGGGTGGGGTGGGGGATGGAAATGGGAGGGAGGTGGAGAGGGATGGGAGGGTGGGCTGGAATGGAATTAAAGGACAGAAAACTGTACTTGAACAATGATTAAAATAAAAAAAAAAAAGAAAACCCTCGGTGTTTGGTGAACACGTCTCACGCTCGAACCTCTCCTCTGCACGCACGCCATTTTGCTTTCTTGTCTGGGTGTGTGATGCAGTTAAAACCCACCTCAGTGTACTAATTACAAGCATTTAAGATGAAACCGAGCTACAGATTATACAAATGAAAGGAGCAAAATTAACAGTATTTTATCTAAACAAGGGCAGAGAGACAATTTGCTCTTGTTAAAGATAGATAAGTTAAGCTGTACCCAAATGGCCACATGTAGAGTTGGTCAGAGGGAATGCTGCTTCTCCAATGCTATCCGGCAAAAATTGTTGAAGTGACATTTTCCAGAATCTAGCAGAGGTAGTTTTTTTAAAAGCAGGCCTGCATAACTTCCAGATACTTTAGCTCACCCTAAGAGCTATTTGTATTGTGTGTTCAACTGAAATAATTGAAGAACACAGGTTCAGATGTGTTCTTTCTGCCTGAGAGAATCGGGGCCATCTCTTGGGACTCAAAGTAAACCCCAGTATGTTGAAGGGACCTTCCAAATCCCCTAGGCTGTCCTCCTGAGAGTCACCCAGGGCACTTATTTTTTGTTTGTTGTTTCTACACCTTCCTGTTATCTGCCAATGTGCTTGTTGTAAAACTCATTTAGTTGTCATCTTTTCTTGCATATTGTATGAGAAAGGTCTTGACAATGAATCAACTTTCTCAACATTGGTGCAAGTTTAATTTAGAAATTAATTTAGACTTTTATGGGGCAGTTATCAAGTAGGAAGTCTGAAACAAAGATGGACACATACTCAGGTTTTTGTCCCCCATTCTGTCTGTTCTCTGAGGTCAATAGTGCTTAGGGTCATAAAATGAAAGCTCCATAAATCACGCTCTCAAAACTGTCAGGTGCCTCATTAAATTTCATCCGGTCTCATACCAATTCTTAAGGGATTGTCACTATCTCCCAATTTACGCAAAGATTGAATAAAAACTGATAAAAAATTTATGGGATTGAAAAGTCATCTTAAATTTGATCTGCTATTACTGGAGAGAAAACTGGGCCAAGAAGCTTAGCCTATGAGGCAGTGGGGCGCTTGTGAACAGAGGAGTGACATGATTACATCTGGCAGTGACACACAAAGTTGATTCCTCGATCATTGCTTACATGCTATTTATTTATTTGTTATTATTATTATAAAGGCACAAAGGGGATAGTAACAAGCCAAAGCACTCAGGCTCGCTGGAAACTTACATGTCTGTGGCAGGAAGTTCTCACAAGATATTCAGGCAGTCTTCTACATTTCCTAGGCTTGCTTGGAGTTAAGTAACTTGTTCTGGCTGATGGTCTCAGAGTGACATATGTCACGTCTGGACTAAGGCCAGAAAGAACTGGTGTGCCTCCTCCATCCTCTGTCCCCCTCCGTGGCAGCATTGGAGGCCATCTGCTGAGATCGTAAGTCATGACACGGATGCTGTCTGTAGCAGCCCCTGGAGGAGAGCTGCCCTGGAGATTTGCCCAATGTGTTTGGTGAACTGTACCTCTGGTATTTCCAAGTGGCCCAGCGTATCCATTGCAATGACGAACAAGAACAAGAAAAGATACTCAAGTATATGACAATGGAAAAAAGACAAATTAAAACAATGAGATGTCATTTCACCCACTATGTTAAAAAAATTAGAAAGTTGGAAAGTACCAATTTATTATTATTATTATTAAGTTTATTGGGATGACGTTGGTTAATAAGATTACATAAGTTTCAAGTGTACAATTCTGTAACACATCACCTGTATATTGGATGCTCATCACCAAACTTTTGTCTCCTTCTGAGACCCCCTTCACCCTCTTCAGCTGCCCCCCACCTCCCTTCCCCTCTGATAACCACCATACCATTGTCTGTGTCTGTGAGGTTTTGTTTGACCATTTGTTGCTTCTGTTTTATTTCCCATGAATGAGTGAAATATGGTTCTTGTTCTTTTCCATCTGACTAATTTCACTTAGCATAAAACTCGTAAGAGCCATCCACGTTGTCGCAAACGGCAGTGTGTTCTCTCTTCTTAAGACCGAATAGTATTCCGTTGTATGTAGGTGACGTCTCTCCTTCATGCAGTCATCTGAGGGACAGCTGGATTGTTTCCACATCTTGGCTACCATGAATAATGCTGCAATGAACATAGGGGTACATGTATCTTTACAAATAAGTGTTTAAATTTTTTTTGGGGGGTACACCGAAGAGGGATTGCTAGATTATATAGTAGCCCTATTCTTAATTTTTTGAGGAAACTCCATACTGTTTTTCATGGTGGCTGTTCCAATTTCCATTCCCACCTGCAGTGTATGAAGCTTCCTTTCAACGTACCACATTCTGATGAAGATGTGGACAAACACAAGACTTCTTGCGCTGCTGGTGGGGATACACGAAAAACACTGACACGGCCATTTCGGAGAGAAGTCTGGCAGCTAGTGATGAACTTAACAATGACATGATTCGTAGATCAGCAATCACCCCTTCTGGTTGTACGCCCTGTTAGCAACATCACAGAGGTCTATATAGGAGACAGGCTCAGAGTTGTCATCCTGCCCCTTCGTCAAGCCCTGCTGACATGGTTTTTGCATTGGTCCTCAGATTTTGGTTGGCTTACATAATAGTTGCTGGAGTAAAAAACTGGAGGTAACCTGTGTATCTGTTTCTGGTAAAATAAGTAACATATCACAATCAACGAACTGGATACATATAATAAGACTTGGATAGATTTAAAAATACATCTTTTGAATTATAAATTGAGAAAACGAAGCATTACTTATGTAAGTTGAAAATACAAACACACATAAACTAATGTATGTTTTACAAAGTTACGTACATGGTCAAGGCTACGGGTAGGGAGGAGCAAGGACGTGGATGCTGAAGGTAAGAGGGAAAGTAAAAAGAAGGAAACAAGAAAAGAACTTTGCCTTGAACAGTTGAGGAGGATGTTTAATTTAGCTGTATAAACCTGAGGTAATAAAAAAACATTAGAAAGAAAGAAATATTTCTTCAAATGTTTCTGCCTGTCTACTTCAAATTCTGCCTTGTGACATATGCATGTTAATATATGGGAGAGTATCTCCTGTACCAGTGATTTTCACCCGGTGTGCCTCGAGAAGTTTTAAAACATGCAGAACCTGACTATTTAGTCAGGGGCACTGACTTCTTTTCCCTTAGATTGCCAAATAAAAAAATGACAACAGCTAGCACAACAGTAGCCATCCAGTGGTATGAATGAATTAGCATTTTCTGGTGTGCCACAGAATGTCAGTAATTAGTTTATGTGTGCCTTGAGATGAAAAATATTGAAAATCACTGTCCTATGCTTACAAAAACACCTTCAAGGTTACATTAACTTTTGCATAACCTCTATGTATGGGCTGTAAGTCCCATTGTAGGGACATATTTCCTGTTATCAACATGACCTTGGTCTGAGATTCTTTAAACATCAACTGAAAACTTCTTCAGGTAGCACCTAGGCCAAATAATAATCCATTTTTTTTAGACCTAACCATGACGTGAAGAGGTAAGCTTACTTTTTAAAGCTAAAATAAAAATTCAGGGGTCAGGGCCAGCATTGAAGGATATCCCGTTACCACCAATCAGCTTTTTTTTTTTTTAACATAGTCATGTTAACAATAAGAGTGTGGTGACTGTCTGAACAAGATCAAAATAAACATCCTCAGTCTGAATATTAGTCGGATTAACTCATGTTACACCAATTATGCTTGCCACTTGGAAAATATATTTTAAGATGATTTTTTTAAGTACTCACACAACATATGCAGAGAAAACTGTGATGGTATTAGAGGCTGACTATTGATTACAAATGGAGTGAGATTCTGGCTTTATGTGATTTGTATAAAGAGGCAGAAAACCAAATTGGAGTGGAAACACAGGGTATTCTCTGGGCATTGTTCATCCTCATGGTATTTGATCCTTGCACTCAAATAAAAGGGAACTGTTCAATTCTCATTCAGTTTTGTTATTATACATTGGTTCAAGGATAAGAAATGCAAATAATTAAGAAACTTAAAAAATATTGAATTGCAAGTGCACTCAGAAAAGTTTCTCCCTAAAAGACATATCTACTGAGATTTTAATCAGAGAAGACATTCATTTTAATTCTAAATATTTTTATATTATTCGATTTCTGAAATATCTCCAAGGAAATTGGCATCCTGCATAGATATGAGATAGAGTTTGAGAGGGGAGGATCGCCAGCTGAAACGTCTACCCCCCAAAATCTTCCACTGAAGGTCAATTCAATGAGGGTCAGCATATTTGTAGGATAAACTGTAAGTGCGTTGCCTTAGTAGGTCAACTGAACATACATATCTAAGGATTTTATGTAGGTATAATCTCCATGTTCCTTATCTAAAGTCACAAACATAGATTTTTTTGAGTAACAATATATCAATTCATGTCAAAGAATAAAAGCAAAATGATCATAGATAATAAAACACATGACAGCAGAATATTTTGACCTTATCTACAGATATTATCTGTAGATAATACATCTACATTCTGTTTCTAGCATACTCTTTGATCTAGACTTTTACAATGAAATAGTGCCACAGACGTTAACATTGGTGTATGAAATAATCTCTTTTTTTGGTAGGAAATCCAGAAATAGAACATAGTCATTTAAAATCTTGTTTAGTGCCCTGACTGGGTGGCTCAGTTGGTTGGAGCACTGTCCTGTACACCAAAAGGCTGTGGGTTTGATTCCTGGGCAGGGCGTGTACAAAAGGTGACCAATTGATGTTTCTCTCTCCTGTCAATGCATCCCTTTCTCTCTCTCCCCCTTTCTCTCTCTAACATCAATACAAGCATATCTTTGGATGAGGATCTTGTTTAGTAAAATAACACTTTTTAAAATGACAAAAAAAATTCTTTTTCAGTTACAGTTGACATACAATATTATATTAGTTTCAGGTGTACAACATAATGACTGAACATTTAAATACCTTACAAAGTGACCACCTTGGTAAGTCTAGTACCTAGCTGACACCATATAAATGACAATTTTTAAAGTTAGTGCCAGAGTGTAAAATTGTCATTTTTTGTGGGGTATAAAATGCTATAATTATTATGCTAAATAATCCATGTGAATTGAAAGGTACTTTTTGAAAACCAATTTTGTGTCTACCAGCTACATAACCTGGAGCATATATCACTTAATTTTCTCTGAGTCACCAGAGTTTATAATACCACAACCTCTAAGAGATAACTTTTTTTTTGTGTAGTCATTGTGTAGCATTGTACTGAGAGGTTTACATATCACACTTCAAAGCTGTGTGAGGAAGGTGTGATTAACCTCTTTGAGCTTCAGTGTCTTCATCTATAAAATGGGGATAATTAAAAAAAATGTCACAACTGATAAGTGGCTAAGTTAGGAATTGAACCCAAGTCTTTTGCCTGTACAGGCTAGGACACTTTTAATCACATACAACATCCTAGTGTTGCCTAGGCAATACATGCCTAGTGTTGGCTTTCTCCCTCATATTCATGAAGGCATCCCGGCCCCATGTATTCTGTGGGCTGATACATGATGCATTTTCTTCTACCTTTCCACATTTGTTTGAGACAACTTCTAGAGTACTAATTAGGTCAAGGACAACTAGATTTTCCACGCTGCTTCTTCCCTTTCCTCTTGATTTTCTGAAAGGAACAAAAAAACCCCGAATCTTTTCAAAACACAAATCTGATTGTGTTATTTTTTCCTAAAAATAATTTAGTGGTTTTTAAAAATATCATTTAGTGGTTTTTTTTTTTTTTTTAGTCCTTACCCAAGGACATACATATTTTGTTTATTGCTTTTACAGAGAGGGAGGGAGGGAAGGAAGGAGGAAGGGGGAGAGAGAGAGAGACAGAAATATAGATGTGAGAGAGAAACATTGATTGGTTGCCTCCATGTACTGGCCCTGATGGGGAATAGAACCTGCAACCTGGTTATGTGCCCTGACCTAGAATCCCACCTGCCACACCTTTCAGTCTACAGGACAGTATGCCAACCAACTGAGCCACACCGGCTAGGGCTATGCAGTGGTTTCTGACTGTGGTCACAATAAAGATTAAAATATTTACTCAGGTTTTTAAACAGCATGACAAGATCCTTGCCACCTCCCTGGCCACACCCTACCTCACACTTTCTCCAGGCTTCAATGCTTCACTCCTCTTCCTGTTATAGGAATGCTTCCTTTTCTGAGAGAAGTTTTCCTCTACTCATTAACTTTCTCAAGAAAATGTTTTCTTACACAGTTGATCAGTTTCCTTGGTTAGATGCTTTAAGTGAAAAGCATTATATTGCTTCATAGCATTTAGCTCAGTTCATATGCAAATTCAAAGGACTTAAAATAGCCAAAACTCCTTTGAAAAAAAAGAATAAAATGGGAAGATTTACCCTACCTGTTTTTAAGACTTACTATAAAGCTGCATAATCAAAACAGTGTGGTGACGGTTCCAGAGTGTATATATATGTCCAGGCTAATCAGACCATACACTTTAAATATGTACCATTTATTGGATATCAATGATACCTCAATAAAGTCATTAAAATCATTACTGCAAGGAAATAATGAATTTCAAATTAGACTAATAATGTAAGAAAAAAGCAAACATTGCACAATGATAGAGCCATCTATCTGCTACTCCCAGTGCAAGCCTGTTGGAACACACAGGGAAGTTAAAAACAACAAGCTAAGAGAGTCAAACAAGAAGCAGCCTGGACTTCCAGTCAAGATGACGGCAAATGTAAACACTGCTTGCCTCCTTGCACAACCACATAGAAATTACTGCCTAACTATAGAACAACCATCAGTCAGAACTGTCAAAAATCGGGTAGAATGGCTTGAAAGAGGAGGGTGTACTCAGCCCACACAAAGGTGCACCTCAAGTACCCAGCTTGGGTGATAGGGGAGGATATGCCACTGGGCCCTACAGGACACTTACCACATTAGGCCATGCTACCAAGACAGGGAGTCAAAGCAGCTCGACCTAATACACAGAAACAAACACAGGGAGGCAGACAAAATAAGGAGACAAAGAAACAGCCCAAATGAAAGAGCAGTTCAAAACTCCAGAAGAAAAACTAAACAAATGGAGATAAGCAATATATCAGATGCAAAGTTCAAAACACTGGTTATAAGGGTGCTCAAGGAACTTAGTGAGTACCTCAGCAGCATAAAAAAGATCCAGTCAGAAACAAAGGATACACTAATTGAAATAAAGAATAATTTACAGGGAAACAACAGTAGAGTGGATGAAGCTGAGACTCTAGTCAATGATATGGAACATAAGGAAGCAAAAAATAAGCAATCAGAATGACAAGAAGAGAAAAGAATTGAAAAAAGTGAGGATGTTGTAAGCAGCCTCTGGGATAACTTCTAGTGTTCCAACATTTGCATCATAGGGGTACCAGAGGGAGAAGAGAAATAACAATAAATTGGAAATATTATTGAAAAAATAATGAAAGGGAACTTCCTTAATTTGGTAAAGGAATAGACATGCAATTTCAGGAAGCACAGAGAGTTCCAATTATGATGGATGCAAAGAGGTCCACTCCAAGATACATCATAATTAAATTGCCACAGGTTAAAGATAAAGAGAGAATCTTAAAAGCAGCAAGAGAAAAGAAATTAGTTACCTACAGGGGAGTTTCCATAAGACTGTCAGCTGATGTCTCAAAAGAAACTTTGCAGGCTAGAAGGGATTGGCAAGAAATATTCAAAGTCATGAAAAGTGGGGACCTACAGCCAAGATTGCTCTATCCAGCAAAGCTATCATTTATAATCGAAGGGCAGATAAAGAGCTTCCCAGGCAAGAAGAAACTAAAGGAGTTCATCATCACCAAACCGGTATCATGTGAAATGTTAAAGGGACTTATTTAAGAAAAAGATCAAAACTATGAACACTAAAATAGCAACAAACACAAATCTATCAACAATTGAATCTAAAAAACAAACTGAGCCAGCAAGAAGAACTAAGACAGAATCAGGGATACAGAGAGTGTTTTGATGGTTGCCAGATGAGAGGGGGTTGTGGGGGAATGGGTGAAGAGGTGAGGGGATTAAGAAGTACAAATAGGTAGTTACAGAATAGCCATGGGGTTGTAAAGTGCAGTATAGGAAATGGACCAGCCAAAGTACTTATATGCATGACCCATGGACGTGAACAAAGGTGTGGGGATTGCCTGAGGGAGTGGAGTGGTCCTGGGTGGAGGGGGGGGGAAAGGAGGAAAAGTTGAGATAACTGTAATAGAATAATCAATAAAATGCAATTTAAAAAAGCAGCCTGAAAATTTTTTTCTAGGAAACTTATTGGTATATGAATCATGCATATGATTATTAATGTCCTACATTCTGCTTATTTTTCCTTGAGAGATTGACTAAAGCTTGTAT